>PVLA01001317.1:285269-375018 GCA_004027455.1 Hydrochoerus hydrochaeris | reverse complement strand
TTTATAAATTACTGATTTCTTAGTGGGGCTTTTTCTCATTCTCCTTTTTCTTTCTTTCTTTTAGAATTCTGTATTGTTGCTACCCTTTTTTCTGTTTTGCTTTTTTTTCTTCTCTTTAAATAAAATTTTAAAAATGTATAATTGCTATTGTAAAAAAAGAGGAAATAGGAAGCGCTATAAAAGATATAGCTGCATGTATGTTTAGGTGTGTGGGATTGATGACAATATTTCTAGGTTCTTGTTGGATTGTCAAACAGATCTGTTTGCACTCTCACTGCTTTAGTGTCCACTTTGTGTGTTTTAATTCTGTAACTTGAATAACTATTTCTAAAAGAACAATATGTAATATATCAACTAGTGATTTCTTACTGTTTATCTTCTTTTCTTGAAATTGTGTAATATTTCTACCTTTTCCTGTTTTTTTCTCTTTAAATAAAAAAATGTTTATTTGCTATTGTAAAAAAAGAGAAAATAGAAAGTGCTATAAAAGGTATAACTGCATGTATGTGTGCAGGATTGTTACCCATATTTCTTAGTTCTTGTATGATTGTTGAACAGATCTGTTTGCAGTCTCACTGCTTGAGTGTCCACTTTGTGTGCTTTAATTTTGTAACTTGAACAACTATTTCTAAAGGAGCAATATGTAATTTATCAGCTAGTGATTTCTTACTGTTTATGATTTTTTTGAAATTCTGTAATATTTCTCTCCTTTTTCTGTTTTGTCCCTTTAAATAAAAAATGTAAAAAAAATACTACATCATTTGAACAGTCTTATTATTGTGATGCTGTATGATTTCCAAGACAGAAAATTTCAAACTCGTGTCCTTTCTGATAATGAACAGTCCATATCAGAAGTTCAAGAAGTGGAGGACCTTAACAGTTTTAAGACAAAATTGGCTGCAGCTTTGGCAAGATGTGGAATCAAACATGACACTCTTTCCGTTAATCACATTCTGCTGGAATCACTCAGGAAACCGGAACTGAGAGCCTCCACCCTGCCGCTTTATGTTTGGATAAACACTTGGAAGATAAGCCCTGAAGAAGTTTATAGTAATTTGAGGAAAAGAGGCCACAATGAAGTCAAATCTATATTGCATGTTGAAGATAAAGTCTTTGCTGTGGACCAACATTGCTATGATGTCTTAATTTTTCCATCTCATCTAAAAAAAGATCATATAAATATATATATTTTCAAAGATTATAAACTTATTTTTCAGGGCAAATCTCAAAGTCTTGCTGTCCATTCCATCAAAGTTTTATTAAATATGGAGGGTAATATTTTAATGGTCAATACAGGTTCATGGTACACAGTTGTCCATATGTCTGTCTTAACAAGTAATAATACCTCAAAAATATTTGTATGTGGAGTACAGTCACAAGACATGGATCCTGACTTGAAGAACCTTTTCACAAAAATGGGATATAAAAGCATGAATAAATGGATATTTGTTTGATGATTCTTGTTCTACAGGATTTAAGAAATTTTAAAAATGTTTACATTTATATATGAACTAAATTCATAAAATCCTCATTATATTATATCAAGTGTTTTTTTTTTTAGACAGGGTTTCACTATGCAGTTCAGATAGGAGAGATTTTTAAACAATATTGATGGTAATGGTGACTCACCATCAGTTAGGCAAACTCACAAGTTTCATACATATATTTTATATCAGTATGTACGTATAAGAAAGTGATTATTCCATACTATAGAGCAGATAAAGCTGAAGCTGATAAAAAACCATAACTTCTTCAAGATAACATTGTCAATAAATGACAGACTTCTACTGAAAAATGTCAGTTGCAGATATGGATTAATATTCAGATGAACATCTTCTCCTGTTGCTTTCTTAATTCTGTATTTGAATGAAGTAAATATCATGTGTGTTGTTCTACTAATTACCAAACAATTTATAAAACCTTCACATAGATCTAAAAGTTGAACACTATCTACCTCAACTTTATCATATTTCTATCTTGTCAAGTTTATTTGGCAGCTTCTTGGATTGGTTGCCATTGAGGAAATTGTTAAAGCACAGGGTGTGTCTGCATGGGTGATGGAAGCCTCACCTTGGGGTCCATATCTGGATCTTCACCCTTTCCTCCTACCAATGATTTCCACTCAGTAACTTTGCTCCACCATGTTCCTGCTTGGGAGTTAATCAGCTATGGGCTGAATGAAGGTAGCAATAGGCATTGTATTAATTATTGTAACAACCTGTTTTAAAACTGTTTTATTGTTATTTTTATATTTTCTCTTAAAAAAAAAACACTCTTTGCCCAAAACAAAACAAGTAGTTTACATGGGTAGGTTTTATTATACACTAGATTCTCATGCAAAAGTTATTGATATTTAACAAATAGTTTTATTTTCTATACAATGCATTCACCAGCAGTCAAGAAAGTGTGTGGATAGGGAAGATAAGGCAAACTATAAAACATGAGACAAAATATAAATAAGTAAGAATACAGATAGTAGAGGATATAAATATTCTGTATACAATTGAAGATAAGAAAATGCTTCCTTGTATTTTGTTCATTGTACAAGAAAAGGAGAAGAAAAATTAAATTCCAAGAGGTAAAGCTAGGAGATTGGGACTGATCTAACATAAAGTTGAATAACATTAGTCCAAAGCAGATTATGAGATTGAGAAAGCACTATATGCTATAGACATACTTAGCCCTCAGTAACAGGTAATTTTAACTTATTTTCATAGCTAAGTAAACAATTTAAACAACTTCTATTAGAGAGATAACTTACATAACTGAAGCAATATTAATGAAGAGAAGTAGTGTTTCTTTGATTCTTACATCAATTAATTTACACAAATGTTACTAGTCTTCGATGGCCTCCTGTGTGTTAGAGATATTCTGGTTGTGGATATGCACTAGGAATCAAAGGGAAAAATCCTCAGTTATCATGGTTTTTCCATCAAGGATGTCACCTGAATGCCATCCTTAACTACAGTCCCCCTAAATACAGTTCATCTCAAAGCCAACACACAGTCTTTAAATTCAGGAGACAATAGTTATACATCTGCTATAAATGTCTCCTTAGAATTGATGCTCCATTCATCTTCTTTTAATGGACCTGGAGATCTAAACTGAATTACTGAACTCCATATATGTAGCCCTTGTATTCCCAGAGCTGTTCCAAGTCTATCCTGTTCTACCTTTGTTTGTACTGTATTATGCTCCATATAATATCCATATTGATAGATCCCTCCACCATCTGAGAAAGAGCACAATCATCATTAAAAACTGTGCCATGATAATGCATAAATCCTTCTTCCCAGAAACCCCTATGGCTTCTCCCTCCTAAAAGTCTTTGCAAAAGCTCATGCATGTAAAGATTTACCCAATCCCCTGTGCTCTCACAAAATAAATCAGCTCACATCAGTACCCCAAATCCTTCCCCCATCAGAGCCTGTATCAGGCAGAATCTGCCCTTTGTCTGCAGAGAGCACAGCAGCTTTCTTTGTGGTGACTCCCTCCATGCCATCATTAAACTCTTTCATATCATGCTCTCTTATCTAGTTGCCTTCTCTCTTTTAATATTCTGCACTGCTCTAGATTTAGTACAAAGCTTCAATTAAATCACATATAATCCTGTTTTTCACTAATATCACATAATTTTCAATCATCTTGGAACATTTTTCCAGTCCTCAATCACACTTATGAAAGCTACTTTTGCCCTCTTAATGTCATTCCTTAACAATGACTCCCTGAATGTTTTAGATCCCAGAACAAAGAGTTTTCTTAACTTCTCACTGTATTTCCAAAAGTTTTATCCTTTTTCCTCCAAAAGATAATTTCAATGAAGCACATGATATGAGATGGTGTCAATTTCTATAATACACATTATTTCATATTCAGTCATTTCTTCATTCCTTTCTAAGCAACATGATTTTTGGAATCTGGGCCATAGTATTATCCACTTCTACTGCTTTCACAGTTCTATGACTTCAAACTGTGCATGAATGATTGGTCCATAAATATGCTATTTACATCCTTTCATTTTCTTGTTTTCAAATAAAAATTTACTCCATTCCACTATACCTCACAACCAAATATAAGAACCATTTCAAACTTTATGACTGACAAGTACATATGCATAAAGATCTCAGCTGACCCATTTTCTCAACACATAGCCTATATTCCTATTTTATTATCATACTCATGTAGAAATCTGTCTCATTAGCTCTGCCACAACATTTTCATGATTGTCCTCTCTCAGTTCTATAATTACTCAGCTTAGATTCTGGCTCATAATACTGCCAGATTTTTATAGAGAGTCACAAAAGGACACCAAACCTTTTTTTAGGAAAGTTTATTCCTGTGGGCACTGACTCAGTGAATTGGTTTCCAAAAGCTCAGTACCAAATATGGCATGGCTACACAGTTTATACAATGTTTGTGTTTTTGTATAGGCACACACTAGTATTTCAGTCTGGTTGAGTATACATTAACCTTTCACAGACTGGTTGAGTATGATTTATGTTACAGAGTTACATCAGATCTACACATGCTTACACTGAGATTAATATGCTACATTGTAAAAAGTCCCACACAGACACATCAGTAGAAGCCCTACAACAGTAATAACACACTTAAAAGTGTTCTTCTATCTTTTAACTCAGTGTCAATTGTAAGGACCTGAAAAAATGTCTAAGTCTGATTTCATATAACAATGCATTTTGCCTTGCAGCTATCAGAACAACTGAATGTTGCTAAAGTTATTGCTATTATCCATTTACATCTATTAAATCATATCTTTTTAAAAAAGACTAAGTATAATTAGTATTCTCATATTACAAATGAAGACACTGAAGCACACAAAAAAATTGACTTTTAAAAGGTCACAAGCATGCTTTATTTCACAAATAGGATGGGAAATCATGAGGTCAGACTCCAAATTGTCCTCTGAGTCTATGTAATCTTCCACCTCTACACAAAATACTGGATGATAGTACAAGGTAATCACCCAAAAGATAAATGGAGATTCAAAACTGATCAACAATTTACAGTTTTTTTGCTTTAAAATGTTGACTTCTCTGTTCTCTACTGCTTCCAAGAGACCTTGCATCTTTCTGTACCAGAATATAAATGATAAATCCCAAAGAAAGCATATTTCTCAAAACTCTGACATTATCACTCTATAGTGAAAATATAATTGTATCTACTTTTAACCTCTTCTGTGCTATATTCTTTCTAATGAAAAGAAAATAGTGTTCATCATGGGTTAATCTTGTCATAGTTTCAGAATTTCATCTATTTTCCTCTTGAGAATTTTTTTTCTATTTGTATTCTCTTTCAAAAAACAGAGTCATACTTTTAATTTTAGTTGTTCAAGTGGCTATGAAGTGGTATCTCATTGTGGTGTTAATTTGTATTTCACTGATTACTAATGATATTGAGTATATTTCTCATGTTTTTGATCAGTAGCATATATTTCCTTGTGATGTATCTTTTGTTCATCTTATTGGTGATTTTCTTTCTTTTTATTGGGATTTATAAATGATTTTATAAACTTCGGATATACTTTTGAAATTAATGTGATTTGCAAATATTTTCTCTGATTTATGGTCTAACTTCATTTTCCAACTGAGAGACTTAAAAAGTAAAAGTTTTTTTTTTTAAAATATAGAATCCAACATCATGTAATTGTTACCTTTAATAGCTGATAATATTTGTGGTTATTGTATTATGAGCAAAGATGTTCTTATTTTGAACCACATATTTTTGTAAAGAAAACCTGTATTTTGGATAAAAATGTTTAATATAAGTTTAAATTGAACTTGTTTGAATGTTATAAACTGTTATATTGAAGTTGTGTGACCCAAAATAAATATCTTACTTTTCTTGTACTTTAACTGTATAAAAAACTAAGGTTTTTTTAATTCACATTACTAAGAAAGCCTTATGAGTTTTACTGTCTGTATTTTATTTATCCATTAAATTATATTGTATAGTTAAATACAGTTCTGATCTAATTTTTTCAGAGAGTGAAAATAAAGCTTTGGAATGCATAAAGAAGAAGAAAAGCATAGCAAAAATAAATTTGAATTAAAAAATTCAAATTTCTGGTTACATCACAAAAACTTACTAAAATCATAATAAATTAAATGTGTGAATGTGTTTTGGTTTTGTGAGATATCGTGTTCTTATCACTTGTTTGGTAAGTACAGTTTAGAGCTCATCACACTCTTGTACCATTTCAGTTACACTTTAATATTGTTAAAAAAATACAATACTGATTTTTCTTTCCGTGTGACATCTTAACATGGTATAGTAAGTCAACAAAGTTATAATGAATTCCACAAAGTTATCATATTTATTTTAAGATCCAACTTTTGAACCAAGACTAACAACTTTCTATTTTCTCCTGGAAATCATCATTTTTATGATTTTACTGTTACTTCTTAAAAATTTAAATTATAAAATCACAGTTAGATAAGAAGAAAGAGTAGCTGTCTATCCCTTACTAGTTTGTCACCAATCTATGATATTCTGACTGGTGTAGAGACACATTTTCTTCTTGACAAAGCCTATGTATATATTACCTCATACCAGGACTATATATATAATATATATATAACCAATACCATAATTTTGTAAAAAATGAATCTTAGTTATACTTCAGGATAGTCTGTCAAAACTGAGTAAGATTATATATATATTTTTCCCATTTTTCACAGAACAATAAGTTCTCCAATTCACTGTAGTCCCTATACACGACCCATCCCAATATAAATAATCTTCTTATGAATTTCTGTAAGTATTTGTATTTCCAGAGAGTAAATCATATCAGCAAATTATTTGGAGTGAGACAAGAGTATGATACCATAAGTATATTATTGCATACATCTCTCAGAATTCTTAATTTATAGCATCAAGCTTGCAGTTTAAACACTATTGCACATTACAGATTTATATTTTATATTTTGTAGCTAAATACTTATTTTTTTATTTTTTATTTTATTTTTATTTATTTATTTATTTATTTGGTGCCAGGGATTGAACTCATGACCTCACGTTTGCCAAGCAGGCACTTATCCACTAAGCTAAACCTCTGAGCTCTTTTATTAATTTTATTTTAAAGAGAGTAAAACGAAACATAACAAAACAGAACAAAGCAGATCAGAAGAAAACAATGTAACACAGATTTTAAAGCAAGACAACAGGAGATCTTCACTGTCTATCACATTGTCTCTTGTTTTCTTCTAAATAGTTGTCCATATCTTCACACACAATGAGTTCATACAAAACAAAACAGTACTAAACTGATCAGAACAGAGTGATGAAGGCATTATAGACCTTTAAAACCAAACAATAGGGAATCAACAATGGCTGCAATGATGTCTCTTGTTCTCTCTCTCTTTTTTTTTTCTTTTTTGAAACGACTTCCTGTTCTTTTATTTAAAAATCAAATTCAGTTAAAATAGGATTTGCTCATTTCAAATGCAGCTGAAAGAAACCAGGGCACACAAGTTGACCAGTTTGAGCTGAGGTAAGGAGCGGCTCCTTGCCGGGAGGACCCTCGGAGGACTCCAGGGTGTATCAGGGAACCGCTGGAAGATGGGGAGATGGCAGAGCAGGGCCAGTCACAGTGTCCAACCAGATGCCAAGCACTTTCATCTTGGTGCTGTGCTGAGCAGGCCTGCTGCGCCCCCGAGGACGGAGGACAGGGCACCGGGCTGGGCTGCACAGTGGATTGGGAAGGGGCGCCTGTGATCCCGGGGCCCCACCTCTTTGCCCGCTCTCTGGTGACACCCTCTTTCTGCTGGCCTCCCGGTGGCCACTGTCTGGCAGAGCTGAGCCCCACAGCTCTGGGTGTCAGGGTGGCGGCAAGGACATTTCAGGGCGACAGGAGTGAGAGGCAGGGTTGTGCTTTCCCCTGATGTGATGACACTTCCTGACCTTGGCTATGACAGTGCCTGGAGCACAGGGTCAAAAATGCGGGGAGCCCTGGACCCTGCCCATACTAGATGGCAGGCATTGTTACCAATCCCTTTAGGTCCCTTGGCCTGGCTGGGATGGAAATGGCAAACTAGAAATCACGGAGTCGGCCAGCAGCTCTCAGCTGGTGGTGCTGCAGCTAGAGACAGGGCACCCACAGTCCTCGGCCCTTAGAGTTACGATCTGGGCTCTGGGCCTCCCCACAGTCCCCTCAGGGGTCAAGGCTTAACCCTCTGCGGGTCGGTCGATGACGCCAGTCCTCCCGTCTCAAGGACCTCTTCAGATCCCTGATCTCGACCCAAAGCTGGAGCTCTTCAGTGTTACCAGACCCTACTGTCGCAGCTACCTAGTTTAAACCCTCTCCATCTGCACTACTTGGGGTCCTCCAGGAACAAACCCAGACTCTGGGGTGTGCAGTCAGCCTATATCCACCTTCTTGTTCTCTTCAAAATAGTTGTCCATACCTGCACATATGTTGAAAATAAATAATACAAAACAGACTAAAATCACTCTGAACAAAGAATGCTAGCACTGCTGTATTCTACAGCCTGACACTTCAGAATCAGCACTGGAAACCGTAGCGTTTCTTTTTCTTCAAAGTAGCTGTTCATTTCATCATTCATTTTATAATCGATTCTCATAAACTGTATAGGAGAAGTTCTATGGATCTATGAGTTTCTACATGTATACCTATCCTTTCATTATTAGAGGGAAAAACAAAACAAAACAAATTAAAACAAATTCCTAGAAAAACACGCAACAGAAAAGACAAATAACAATCGCAAAGAGCCCAAAACAGTGACTATATAGGCTTTCAAAACAAGGTGGCAGGAGCATAATTAGGGTTGTTATTTTACATAATGATCTTCAAGAGTTCCTCAGATCACCATACAATAATGTGCAAAATTGTTCCAATCCAATGAATGTTAACTTTTTGTTCCAAGAACTTATAAAATTTGTAGCAAAATCATCTTAGCTATCCTAAGTGTGTTTATATAATTTTAGACATTGTTTCTTTGTCCTTACTTTTTCTTTTTCCTCATTTTCCCTGAGATATAATTTTTCCTCTTTAAGCAGATTCTTATCCTTTCACTATATTTATTGGGTATTTTGTATCTTATGTGCTTTACCATTTTCTTAGACTAGGGAGACTATGTGGTATTTACACATGTGAGTGATTTATTTCAATTATGAGTATGGTTTCAAGTTGCATCCATGTACTTATAAATATCTCAATGTGATCATTCTTTATAGCTGAGTAGTACTCCATTGTAGAAAAATACCACATCTTTTTTATCCATTCCTCAGTTGATGGGCATTTAGGTTGTTTCCAAGATCTGGCTATTACAAATTGTGCTGCTATAAACATGGGTGCACATACATCACTGTGATATGACGCTTTCAGTTCTTCTGGGAATATGCCCAGAAGTGGAATAGCTGGGTCAAATGGGACTTCCAACCCCAGCTTTTTGAGGAACCTCCAGACTGACCTCCACAGTGGCTGCACCAGTCTGCACTCCCACCAACAGTGCAGAAGAGTCCGCCCCCCACCCCCGCCACTCCGCAGCCTCTCCAACATTTGTTGTTGGTAGTTTTCTTTATCCTGGCCATTCTTTTTGTAGTGAGATGGAATCTCAGTGTGGTTTTAATTTGCTTTTGTCTAGTGACAATGATGCTGAACATTTTTTCATATATTTACTTGCCATTTGTATTTCTTCATCTTAGAACTATGTATTCATATCAGACACCATTTTTGGAATGGGTCTTTGAATTTTGGGGATCTGACTTTTTTCATTCTTTATGTATTCTAGCCAGAAATCCTTTATCTGAGGGACAGTTCACTAAGATTTTTTTCCAGTTTGTGAGTTTTCTTTTCACTATGATGGAGATTTCTTTAGACATGCAAAAACTCTTTAATAGGATGTGATCCCAGTTATTGATTCTGTGAAGTATTTCACATGCAGTTTGATTTTTGCTCATGAATTCTCTACTTACATATATGTCTTCAAGATTTCTACCTACTTTGTCTTCCAACAGATTTTGTGTTTCTGCTTTAATATTTAGATCTTTGATCCATTTAGACTTTAGTTTAGTGCATGGTGATAGGCATGGGTCTAGTTTTAATCTTCAGCATATGGAGAGCCAATTTTTTCAGCACTATTTATTAAAGAGACTATCTTTCTTCCAGTGGATGTGTTTGGCCCCTTTATCAAAGATAAGGTGGCTGACTGTGCTTGTAGTTGTATCTTCTAGTCTATTCCATTGTTATTCAGGTCTGTTTTTATTCCAATACCATGCTGATTTTATTATAGTAGCTTTGTAGTACAACTTCAAGTCAGGGATTCTGATGCCTCCTGCCTTGCCTTTGTTGCTTAGAACTGCCTTTGCTATTCTAGGTCTCTTTGGTTCCAGATGAATTTTAGGAGTGTTGACATATGCTAGTGGTATTTTGATTGGGATTGCCTTAAATCTGTGTAACAATTTTGGGAGAATGGCCATTTTCACAAAGTTTATTCTTCCTCTCCATCAACAAGCAATGTCTTTCCATTTTCTGAGGTCCTCCTCAATTTCTTTTTTCTTTTTTTTTTTTTTTTTTTTTTGTACCAGGGATTGAACTCAGGACCATGCACTTGCAAGGTGGGCACTTAGACCACTGAGCTAAATCCCAGCCCCCTCGATTTCTTTTTTTCAGGATATTATAATTTTACCTGAATAGATCTTTTACTTCTTCTGTTTGACTGATTCCTAAGTATATATATTTTTTGGATGTTATTCTGAAGGGTGTGGATGCTCTTATTTCTCGCTCAGTGATTTTGTTGTTAAGTGTATAGGAATGCTATTGATTTTTGAGTGTTGACTTTATATCCAACTACATTACTGAATTTATTATACCTAGGAGTCTTTCAATGGAGTTTTGGGGGTCTTCTATGTAGAGTATCATGTCATCTGCAAATAATAATAATTTAACTTCTTTTTTTCCTGTCACTACTCCTTTTATTTCTCTCTCTTGTCTAATTGCTCTGGCTAGTGTTTCCAGCACTATATTGAATAGGAGTGGTGATAATGGACATCCTTATCTTGTGCCTGATTTTAGGGTCAAGGCTTTCAGTTTTTGGCCATTTAATATGATGCTGGCTGCTTGTTTGTCATAGATGACTTTTATCATATTGAGACAAAGATCATCTATTTCATAAAGTTCTTATCATGAATAATATTGTACCTTATCAAAAGCTTTTTCTGTATCTATAGAAATGATCATGTGGATCTTATTTTTGGCTTTATTGATATGGTGGTTTACATTTATTGATTTGCATATGTTGAACAATCTCTGCATTCTTGGGATGAATCCCACTTGGTCATGGTGTATAATCTTGATGATTTGCTGCATTCTGTTTGCCAATATTTTATTGAGAACTTTTGCATCTATATTCATTAGGGAGATTGGCCTGTAGTTTTCTTTTTTTGGTTGGGTCTCTCTCAGGTTTTAGTATTAGAGTAATATTTGTTTCCAAGAATGAGTTAGGGAGAATTGCTTCCCTTTTAATTTTGTTGAAGAGTTTGAGGAGTGTAAGCATTAAGTCTTTGAATTTCTTGTGGAATTCCTCAGTGATTCCATCTGGACCTGGGTTGTTTTTTTTTTATTGGTAAAGATTTAATTATTTTTTAAATTTCATTAATTGAAATTGGGTTATTCAGCAGTTTTATGTCTTCTTGACCCAGCTTTGGTATTTCATATGTTTCTAGGAATCTGTCCATTTCTTCTGTGTTATAAAACCTATGAGAGTAGATGTTTTTGAAATAGGTGTTGATGATTTGTATTTCCACAAGGTCTGCAGTGATTCCACCCTTTTCATTCCTTATTGCAGGAATTTGAGTTTTTTTCTATCCTTTTTTCAAGACCTGTCAATTTTATTTATTCTTTCATAGAACCAACTCTTTGATTCATTCTCTGTATTATTTTCTTAGTCTCTATTGCATTGATTTCTGCTCTGACCTTTATAATTTCCTCCCTTCTTTTGACTTTGGGTTTGACTTGCTCTTCTTTTTCTAGATGTTTGAGGTGTAACATCAGGTTGTTCATTTGTGTTTGTTCTGTTTTCTTGATGTGGGAATTCACCATAATAAATTTTCCTCTGAGGACTGCTGTCATTGTGTCCCAGAAGTTCCAGTAAGATGTATTTGTAATTTTGTTTGCTTGTAGACATTGTTAATTTTTTCTTTAATTTTCTCTGTGACATACTGATTGCTTAAGAGTGTATTGTTCAATTTCCATGTGTTTGTGGGGTCTTTGCAGCTTCTTTTGTCATTAATTTCTAGTTTCTTGGTGCTATGATCCAATAACATGCATAGGATAATTTTAATTTTTGCATTTACTTAAGCATGTTCTGTGGGCTAATGTATGGTCTATTTTAGAGAATGTTCCATGTGCTGCTGAGATGAGTGTATATTCTGATGTTGTTGGGTGGAACACTGTATACATTCACCAAGTCCATTTGCTCACAGGTGTGATACAGTTCTGTTATTTATTTATTTTTTGCTTATTTTCTGTCTAGTTGATCTGTCCCTTTGTGTCAGTGGTGTATTAAAGTCTCCTGCTATAATTGTGTTATTTCTTATTTGATTTTTCATTTCTGTTAATATTTGTTTTGTATAGCTGAGTGCTCCCAAATTTGGTGCATAGATATTTAAGATTGTTGTCTCTTCCTCTTCAAGATTTCCCCTAACTAGTATATAGTGACTGTCTTTATCTCTTTGGATCATTCTTGGTTTGAAGTTCACATTGTCTGCAAACAATAGCTGCCCCTGCTTCTTTTCAGGATCCTGTTGCATGGAATATTGTTTTCCATCCTTTGACTTTCAGTGTATGAGTTTCCTTTTGGGTTAGATGGTTGTCTTGTAGACAGCATATGGTTGGATGCTGTTTCTTGATCCATTCTGCCAGTCTGTTTCTTTTAATTGGTGAATTGAGGCCATTTATATTAATGGCTATAAGTGATATATACTGGTTTACTTTTGACATATTATCTTTCTGCTGTTGATTCTTTACCTTTCCACTCTGTTTAATTGTTTGCCTTGCTTAGTAATTTTTTTCCTGTGTCTATCTAGAATGTCTTTCAGTATTCTTTGCAGGGTTGGTTTGGTGCTCATGAAGTTCTTCAGCTGTTCTTTGTGGTGGAAGTACTTATTTCTCCATCCATTTTGAGGGACAGTTTTGCAGGGTACATCAGTCTGGGTTGGTAGTTGCTTTCCTTTAGGATCTGAAATATTTCACTCCATGCTCTTCTTGACTTCATTTTTTGTGTTGAGAAGTCTGCTGTGATTTTGATAGGCTTTCCTTTATAGGTGATCTGTCTCCTCTCTAGCAGCTTTTTAAATATTCTGTTCTTATATTGGATTTCTGGGATGCCAATTATTATATGTCTGGGTGTAGTTTTATTTTGGTTATGGCTCTTTGGAGTTCTGCATGCTTCACTGATCTGCATGTCAGTTTCCATTCTCATGTTAGGGAAATTTTCAGCTATTTACAGAAGTAAATAACCTCTTGATATCATTTGTGTTGTCACTTTCTTTTCCATTTACACTTATCAATCTTCTATTGTTTTTCTTTGTGCTATCTTGCAGCTGTTGAATTGTTATTTCCTGATTCCTTGCTATTTTTAAAAGTTCTTTCCCTTCTTGTTCACTAGCTGGAATCTTGTCCTTGAGGTCTGAAATTCTATCTTCACTTTCGTTGAGATGGTTTTGCCAACTTTCAATGGAATTTTTGATTTCCTATATATCTCTTTGAATCTGATTCATGCATTCTGTTTGTTTCTTATTTTGTCCATTCAGAGTTTCCATCTTTTTGCAACGTTGTTCTAGTTTTTAAACTATGTCTCCTCTAGATGTGTTTAGCATTTCTTTCATTACATTTATCATTTCTTCTTTTAACTGGGAGGTTATTTCTGGTCTGAGTTTTTATAGCTTCCTGGAGTTGTTTCTTTCCTTCAGTTGTTACCATTACAAGAATTTTAGGTGTATGGCTTACATTTTCTTCTGTGTCCATGTCTCCTAGGCTTTCTTGGGTTGGGCTGGAAGTTTGAGATTGCATTTTGCTCTCTTGTTTTGTCATTTTCCTATATTTCTGGGTTTTGAGTGGCATTCTAAAGTTTCCCCCATGCACTGGGAATCATCTGGCCCACTTTTAGCTACTGGAGCAGAATGTGGGCAACTGCTAGCCAGTTGGAGGTCACTGGGCATGGCCCAGTTAGGTCAGTGGGGACCTCCCATGTGTCCCCTGTTGAATTGGGATGCTGGGCATGGTCTTACCAGGTGGGAGTGACATTCCAAAACTTCCCAGTGTACTGGGATTCAACTCATGCAGGTTTGGCTCCCAGGACTGAATTCAGGCCCCTCCTAGCTGTTTGGCAGTTGCTGGGCATGGCCCAGTTAGGCCTACAGGGAACTCTTGTGCACCCTCTGGTGATTTGGGATTCTGGGCATGGTCTTACTGTGTGGGATTGAAGTTCCAAAGCTTCCCCATGCACTGATGTTCAACTTCCAGGCTTCTTGGAGGTCACTGGGTGTGGAGGTCACTGGGCTTGTCTCAGTTAGGCCTGGAGACCTCCCTTGCATCCTCAGGTGATTTGGCATGCTGGACATGGTCTTACAGGGTGAAAGCAACATTCCAAATCTTCCCAGTGCACTGGAGTTCAACTTGCCCACTTTTGGCTCCTGGGCAATATTTATTTGCTAAATCAAAATATTCAAAACTTATGCAGAAAACAATAAAATACAGTATTTTACATTTTAGTTTTTTGAGATTTTTGCCATTAAACTCAGGAATTAGTAAACTACATCAACATATCTTTTTAAAAAATATTTTATTTTGTGACAAGTTTGGATTAAGTTGCCCAGGATGGACTCAAACTGACAGAACTGGACCTTGCAGTTCTTGATTGATTATAGTTGTTTGATTTTTTTTTTCCTTTTAAAAAAATCCTTTACTCTTGGTCACATTCAAATGCTCATATCCTCAAATATCTTTCAAAGAAATATAATGAAATATTATAATTTATGCTCTGTTGAGCATTATTTCATTTACAAATAGGAAAAATAAATAATTATAGCAAAGCAAGAAATTTTTCTATAAAACCATTGCTATTTTCATAAATATTTATTTAGAATATGTGTACTATTGTTCAAAAATTGACTGGCCATGTGTTATTGTATTCTTTTTTAAATAGAATTGATAGATACCCCATCTGAGAGTCAGCACAATCATCATGGCAATGGTTAAAAACTGTGCCATGATAATACATAAATCCTTCTTCCCAGAAGCCCCTATGGCTTCTCCCTCCCAAAATTCTTTGCTGAACCTCAGGCATGTAAAGGTTTACCCAATCCTCTGTACTCTCACAAAATAAATCAGCTCACATCAGTCCCCAGAGTCCTTCCCCCATGAGAGCCTATATTAGGCAGAACCTACCCTTTTTCTGCAGAAAGCCATCATAGCCTTCTTTGTGGTGACTCCCTCCATACCCTCATTAAACTCTTTTCCTATCTAGCTGTTTCTTCTCTTTTAATATTCTGTGCCACTTTAGATTGAGTACAAAGTTTTAACTCAATCAAGAATAAACATATGATTCTTGTAGATGGGGAATACAAGCATTAAAGTAACTGGAACATAGTGAAATAGAAATTGAGAATAGATTGCCAGTTATTTTATGTTCAGAATACTATACCTTATGTTTAGAAGCCATAATAGGGCCAAAAGCAATTCTGAGAAAATGGCTCATTAGAATTCTCCAAAGAGAAATCATTACAATAGACAGAAAAGCTAGAAAAATATTATAGCTGTCTGCAACTATAGATTTTACATTGAAATCTAAATAAACTAAATTAAATTCTGAGAGAAAAAAATAAGAAGAGCATTTAATAGTCTGAGCAAATAAGAAAGTGTTTCTAGTTATTTGTTTTGCTAAATAAAATAATGATAATTCATATAATATTGAAATTAATATTATTTTTAAAAAATACCACTCCAGAGGTGAAATTGATTTAATTATATGAAAGTAGAATATTTAATATCATCCATAATTCTGCATCAACCTTGAATTTTCATATTTCTACCTCCCATCATTTATTTTTGGGGCAATGAAATCTCAACTGTTTAAGTGTATTCTTCACTTTCTTTCTTTTTTGGTACTGGGGATAAAACTCAGGACCTTGTGCTTGCCAGGCAGGCACTTATTCTGCACTTTTTAAAAAAATCTGGCATCATTCTGCTTATTGAAATTATTCCTACTATTACTGCATAAAGGAAATTGTGAATACCCTTGATAAAATGTATTTAAACCTAATCTTAGCTGTTTAAGCTATAAACCTTAGACCAAATATGAATCAGTGCAATACATAAGGCCACAACAAATGAGTTCAAAAGACTACTATAATAAGTGCTGTAATATCAACTTTGCAAGTTTTATGGTTAGCAAAAGCCATTTTATTTTCTCACCACTTATGTTAACTATAGTTTCTCTCTTATACTAAATCTGGGCTAAATTATAAAACTTGTTTTGAAGAGGGATTATGAACAGTTGACTTCAGCAGAACCTCAACAAAGCGGCTATTTGCATTTACCAAATGCTACTCATACCATTGGCCTCACAGGATTTCTGGGCTAAATTGTTATAGTCGGGAAATGTCAAGCCAACTGAGTTTCCATCAGTTATCTCTTTGGGGCCTAGCAGCCATCTGAGTCCAGCCTGGGTCAGATAAATCAAAAGGGAATCAACAACCCACAATTTTTTTAACCAAAATAATGCTTATGGATTGTAATCACTAATATTGGCTTTGATACACAATAAAACTGAAGGTGTTAAGATAAACATCTGCTAAAAGAAATCATTTGTCTCTTTTATTTCATATTTGTTTGAAAGTTCTAAAATATTTAAACATTTTTAGCAAAATACATGTTTTGTTCATTTGTATCATCAAGAAAATAAACATATATTATGCTGCAAAGCACAATTTATTAAATCGTTAATAATATATGATTTATAAAAACTTTGTCACAACAAATGCTGCTTAAAATATTAATAAATAAATAGTATATTTTATAAAATCGGTGTCATGTAAACTGTCATACTCTTTCTAAACAATTAAATTTCAAAATGCTTATTAATTTTAAACTGAAAAAAGATGATATATATTACTATTTGCTTGGTTTCAACAGAAAGAAACAGAAATTCTTTGTACCAAAGTAAAGAAGAATGTACATCTAAATTTTTTGTATTGAACTGAGTAAAAACTGTGACAAAAATAAACTGAAAAATGATCTTCAAACTCATTTAACAGAAATAAGACAGTCAAAAGAAGTCAACATATTTTTAGAAAATCAGAGTATTCTAGATTAGCTTCCTTTCTTTTTCCAGTAAAAGTAGTCATTTATGGATAGATTAGTCAGAAGGTGAGCCTTTTTCAGAATGTTTTAAGCCCTGCCACTTTATTCTTTAGTGACATCCAATCACAAGCCTCATGGTTCATGGGCAAGTGTTGGTCAACACAGGGAATATACTCATTTAATTTCAGCTAAACTTCACAGATTTCAGGTTGTAAAGTTAGCCACAATTTTTGTGTGTTTAGTCATCCCCTACAAGTATTAATCCTAACATTTTGTCTTCCAGGTACAAACCTCCATGCAACTTCTAATACAGTACAAATTAAATTCAGAATTAGATACAAGTGCATATGGGAATTTATTATCTAATGTGTCATTTAGTACATTGGAAAAAAGGTGAGTTAGCCTCTTAATGATTCTCACTTTTTAAATAAAGTAAAAGTACTTTCCTTCTTTTCAGTATTATTGCCAAAACACATTATAGTTTTGCACTGGTATGTGTAATATCTATCAAACTATGTCTGTACCCAAATGTATTCAGTTAACACAGACTGGGTAGGTTAAACAATAAGAGCACATTTCCTGGTGGAAGGGCTTCGAGGAGAAAAGCTGTTCCCTCCATGGTAGCCAGAAAACGGAGAAAGCAAGACCTGGGGACAAGAATACTCTCTTCCAGGTCACATGAAGCGAGTCATCATTTCTGACCAGGTCGTGCTAGGGACTTTGGGGAGACATTTTAAATCTAGATCTGAGTCTTACATCAAGGTGTTAATGAGGCTTCTTTCTTCAGAAACCTGTCTGTTGAGCTCATAGGGAGTCATCTTCCATGTCTTCATACAGTCTTCCTCATGCGGTGGGCGCCTAATGTATCTCAGTGCCCTACTCTGGACGCTGGTCAGATGGCATCAGGATCCTTATGTATCATCAGTTTGCCTCTTTAAAGGCCCTTTTTCCAGTCACTGTCACATTTGTTGGTACTGATAGTTAGGATCTTAACACACGAGTTTTGAAGAGGTAAGGTTTAGTTCATGATATATAATAAGATGTATGAGGAAATACAACAAAACTTATGACTTTGAAAGAATAAAGAGAACCTAGATTTTATAGAATGAAATCTCCATATTTTTATTTATTTAGAGAAAAAAAGCAAAACAGAAAAAAGAGTAGTAGTACAAAATTTAAAAAAACAGTAAGAAATAACTAACTGATAAATTACATATTGTTATGTAATTGCTCTAGTTATGTAGTTGCTCTAGTCAAATGTGCAAGACAGAAATCTTCATATTTTTAACTTGAAAGTAAAAGGAAAAATCTTTTCATGGCAAAATATTTTAATGTAAAATGGCTTAAATGCATTCAGAATAATAGAAAAATTTTATACATCACTTAATTAATTTTTGTTTGCTTAAAGGCTGCCTAAGACTAATATGAAAAAAACAAAGATTATTGTTTAGAATGCAAACATAATGGTGATACAATGAAAAACAAAAGTGGACATATAAGGTTTATTTTCTTGGTCAGCCATACCTGCACAAGTTTTTATTTCCGTGGGATATTGCACAAAATACTACTGAGAGTCTGTATTGCCAAGATCAACTTATCTTAGACTTTCTTGGATGCAACATTTCATTCTGTAGAGATGAGATGCTGACTTTTTCCTTTTCTATCCGGTCCTTAGTGTTTAAACTTCTGGAGTGTTTTTTCTTGACATCTTCAAGATGGATATTGGTATTGTTAGAGGAAGAAATCTCAGATTGGCAATAGGTTAGATTACCTTAATTCTATGGCCTTTTGCCTGCCTTCTCAGATGCTTGAGATTTTATGTCACTGGTCTGTGTGAATACACCAAGAGATACAAGTGGTTCTTTGCGGAGTCTTTGTAAACCAGCTATGATTCTTAATACTTTTAATTACCATTTGAGGTACATCCTTGAATTGTCACCACAGCCATAGATGGAATGATGAAACTGTTGTCTTACCACTACTTTGTGCTCCTTTATGAATCTGCAAGTTTTAATTTTCTTGAAACCTTACGATCTTATGAGATCTTTATAGTATAGTGTGGGCACATGGAAAAATCTCTGCCACTTAATAACAGCAGAGTTGCTATTCTGCAATGTGAAATTAGACACTAATAAGAATGTTACTCAAGTTGTTTCAAAGATTATTGATATTGATAGATCATATTCATGAAATAACTGTCTGTAAGACTTTTTAGGATATAAATGTAGAAAATGTGCAGCCTACAAACATGTTAAATTTATATGCTAATATCCTACATCACTTGCAAAGTTGTGGCCTTATTTCAATTCTCATACTTTTCATAGTTTATGTTGAAGTATAGGTAATTCTGTTCTTAAATATTGTATTATTCTGTTCATGGTTTAGTATTTATCACAATATTAAATATTAGATATGATTATTCTGTACATAATGTAAACACATGTAAATAACAACTTTCTCAAAGAAATGGAGAATTAAATATAAAAGCACTAAGTAAATTTTGTTTGATAGTATTTAATATTAAATAAATAGATGTTAAAAAAATTCATTTTGTGTGTCATTCCAGGGTCCCAACAGAAATACAAAAAGTATAAAGCAATTGATAGAATTCTAGTAAGAATGGTTTCTTCCAAATCATTCATACTTCTGAATCAGGCAGAAAATTTTATTTTTTTCAATTCACTTTATGTAAGCTGTTAGTGAACACATTAGTTAATGACCTGGAGGCAAATCTCTGACAATGTGATTTTGTGCTAATTGTGTGGAAAAATATTTCTAGCTTTTAAAAATGTGACTGTCTCAGTTGCTATAGGGAATTCATCTTCCCTATTTTAGATATTCTATTCAATCTTTCTCAAGGGCACTAAATCATATTGAATGAGTCATCTGGCATTCACATCATATCTGAAATCAAGAAAAACTTTACAGAGGCAATGCTGGGGATTAAACATTGTCATTCTGTTTACATTCAACTGGCATTAAAATGAAAAATGAAGTTATAAAATTAGCTTGGTTACTGTATGGTTATTTTAACATCTCATTTTCATACAATATTGTTCATTTTTATTCTTAAGATGCTCTTTATTTTAAATTTATAATCTTTAAAATATTTTCTTGATGATAAATTGCATAGAAATGTATGTATGTTCCATAAGTATGCTTCTTAAAAATTAAGACTATTTTAACAGCTTTACAGTGTAAAATATTTATCTGAAATACATTAAAGCAGTATGTTTAAAAGTATATAATTATTTGAAGAATATCTGCTGCTGACTTTAATGCAATTTTAAAAACATTTCACAAATGTTGAGTCTTTGAATTCATAGCACAGGATGGACTTGAAAATTTATATATTAAGTATGAGTGTGGTTTTATTTTCAGTTAACTAGATACAAACAAAAACTCTCCAAACATAGAGAGATTAAACTATTTTGTAAGTTAAGATTTTTTTTCATTTTTCATTTCATTTCTTTTATGACAGTAATTTCTGAAATTTGTCTCTCAGTCAAATAAACCCAAAAGACCACCTCTAATTTAACTATATTTGTTAGCAATGCATCTAAAATATATTGATTTAGATAATAAACATGGCTTTGAAAATTTACATAGGTTTTTGTGTAGTATGAGTTTATTTTTGTAAGTAGAAATGCCTGTAAATTGTATTATTTTTGCTTATAGCTTTCAAAATACTTTCAACTGTATAATGATTACATTTTGTAACTATCCATATTCTTAAGAAAAATGCAAAGTGACATGCATGCACTCTAAACACAGTTATGTATATGAATACTTGCATATCTTATGTTTGTAAATGTATCTCTCCAGTAATGGACTTATGAATTGCCAACACCTCTTTGCTACAAGGATCATAACATTATGATGAATATCTTTATTAGTACTGTCTTGTAGGCCTGCCTATTAGGACTATGCATAGCTATGAGACTGACTGCTGGGCATAAGATATCTTTGTATATATTTTTGCTAGATAATATTAAGTATCTCTAAAATGTACAGGTTTGCATCTGCATTGAGAAAACGTAGTTTTCCATTTCTCCATGTGCTTTCATTTCATAACAAGCTATTTCTGAACTTTTACCAATCAGCTACATGCAAGAAGTTATTCTATTTTTGTACCAATATACATTTCCATATTTACTATAAAGGTTGATCTTGCATATTTTTGGTTTGTAGATGTTTCCTCAAAGGGAATATAGCAAATCAGTATAAAACATAGATACTACACCAGTAGTTTAGGGTTAAATGCTACCTCCGTGACTCAGAGAAATGGGAACACATTTGGGTGCATTATTTAACTCTTTACTTCTCAGATTCAGTCTACTCAACTATAAAACGATGACCACAATATTTACTTCATAGAGTCAGTGAGTAAAATTAATGCATATTCAACAAGTAAAACAGTTCAATGCAGGATAATTGATAAGTAAATATTGGAATTATTAAACATTTCAGCCTATTTTTGTAAAATTTTATTGCTGAGTTGAATGAGTTGTTTTTACAATGTAGACTACAATCTTTTGTTTGTGTTTGACAAAAATAGCATAACTTCTTGTAAGCAGCAGATTGGTAAATGTTTAAATGTAGGCTGCTATTAAACATAAGCATATGGACAAATTGAAAACTTCTTTGATCCCCTTCTTACTGTAGCTAACATAAAAAAAAACTTGAGAAGAATAGTCAAATTACCATATTAATGGATAGATAAAAAGCATTTCACAAAAGACAACATTCACTCATGCTAAAAAAATACTAGGCAGACTGGGTGTAGTACTGTCTATGTGTAATCCCTGCAATCTGGAAAGCTGAGGCAGGATTGTAAGTTTGCAACATCAAGCCAAAAGTAGGCAATTTAGAAATTTAAAGAACTTTTTCCTAAAACAAAATTAGTAAAATGGCTGGAAATATAGTTCAGTGCAGAAGAACCTAAGTACAATCCCTGTTACTACTAAAAAATAAAATTCAAAATGGATTACAAAACCTAAATGTAAAATACGAAACTAATGCATCTGATAGATGTAATAAAATGAAACAGACAAATTTTGGTACAAGGATGACATTTTAGATAATATGAGAGATCAAATCCATGAAACAATTAATTAATAAGTTGTTTCCTTTTTTTGAGTTACAATTTTACAGACAAAATGTGTGTTTTGTAACAGGCAGTATCAAAAAAAGAGAAGACATTGAACAAAATCAGTAAATATGTTTAAATATGTAAAACAAAAACTATATGCACAGTATAAAAAGGACACTTCACAGTCAACATTAAGAAAGTAACTTAATTAAAACAGGTCAAAATAATAAAGGACAAATCATCTGAACAAATACCTTTGTGACAGAGGTGAGTACAGACAAAAAAAATACAGAGAATGCTCAAAATCGTATCTTATTAAATCACTGGAAGATAAAAACAGAGATACAAGAGCACATGTGGTACAATGACTAGTGTCTAAGAGACTGATAACTCCAGTGCTGATGCAAAGTGCAGCCCTTTGGAAAAGAGCTTGACTTTATAAAAAACTGAATATACTCTTATGTAATTGAACAGCCATATACCTTTAGTATTCACCCAAATAAGCTGAAAACATGTCAACACAAATCATTCATTATTGTTGTGTATAGCAGCTTTATTTATAATTGTTAGTACTTGGAAGTAAATGAGTCACTCTTTATTAGGTGAATGTAGAAATAAAATGGGCATGATCAGACAGCGGAATATAACCAAACAGTGCTAACAATGAATTATAGAACTGTAAGGAAATACGTAAGAAACTTAAATGCGTATTATTACTTTTAACAAATTCAAGTATAAAAATAATACATACTATATGATTCTAAATGTGTGATATCCAAATGTATGATCTATTAGCTATAGACATAGCAAAATATTTATTGCTTGCCTGGGTTTAGGGATGAATGCAAGATGAGTAGAAAGCAAAGATTTTAAGTACAGTGATGCCATTCTAAAATGATACTATAAAGGTGGATAATGTCTAAATATAGATCCACCAGAGGATATTATTTTAATAAAATAAAGCAGGTACAGAAAATCAAATACAAAATGAAGTAAGTAAGGGTTGGTCTCATAAAAACACAAAATAGATTGGTTTTTACCAAGACCTGGTAATAATAAAGAAGAAGGATGTTCTGGAGAAATTGGAAAAAGATAGTTTAAATAGCAGTAAGTACAAAAATGCATTTTATAACAGGAATCAATTTAATAGTGGGGCTGGCAATGTCCTGTGATTCATAACCATATACAAAATGAAGAAAACGCATAGTCTTATATAGGGAAAAACGTTTCCAAAAAATTATAACTTTAGCTCTGAGGACATTTATGTTTTAATAAGCAAAAATTTCAGATCCAAGTTGTATACAATCCAGAAGATGTCAAAACACTATGTATATTATTTATTTATAATCCTTAAAAGTAAATGTATACAATTTATGTAAAATTAGGAAATTACAGAGTGTACTTTAATGAAGACCTCTGATTAATTATGTGCAAAGAAGTCTAGAGTACCAGTATATATAGAGATACAGAAATTTAAATACTGGGTTTATTATATCTAAAAGAACAATGTAAAAGATGACAGAAGATGAAAAGGGACAGGGAGCAGCATATATAATGACAGGGACTGTACACAGTTATGAAAAAATAAGGTATAAAGTAATGTAATAGTAGAAGCCAACAATTAAAATATAATTCCTCTATTTTATAAAAAACATAGTTTTCTCTGTAAAACATAATTGAAATGGTATAAATCATTTTTAACCATTTTAAACATTGACAAACAATTTTATAGAGTTTTGGAACACAATGTGATGTGATAAATGTATATACTTTGTGTAAAATTAACTCAAATTCATCAACAGGAATTTCATTTAATGTATAGTTTTCATTCCTACTTTTCAGTACTTTTATCTCTAGACCGTAGGGTTAAGAAAGACATTTTGTGTCTGTATCACAAATTGTGTCACTGGCAGTGTATTAGATTAACTCTCTAGGATAGAAAAACTGATAGGGAAAAGAGTGCGTGTTTGGGGACAAAGGCCAGAGAGTTGTGCCGATGAAAAGTGGTTTCCTTAAGAGCAACTGTTCTCTTACCTGGACAAACACAGTTTACTTCTCTTTGAGTTTAAGCTGCCCAAGATTTGAGAGGCATTTGTCTGAGGCTCTGCATTCTTTGTGCTAACTGTAAAAACATAGAATTCCATTGTCCCTAGAAAGTATTTGACCTCAAAGTGTCATATACTAAGTTACTTGTATTGCTGTCAAACCACTCTAATGCACAGTGGTATAATTCAACAAATATAAGTTTTTATGTTGTACTCTGTCATATTTTTGAAATTTTGTATTCATCAAATCAGTTTAGACTTTATGAATCATCTTAAAGCTTCTAAGCTGGTATCTATATTGTAATAGGTGAATGTACATAATACAATAAAAAGATTGCTAAAAATATGTTAGGTCATTGGTATTTCTTGCAAGGTAATTTTTTTTTTTACTTTAAAAATTTCATTTTAATTGTACAAATTGATGGGGTGCAGCATGATGATTTGATTCATATGTAGTTATAAATATTAAATCAGAATTTAACATTTAAATTTCCTTAAATGATTTAAAACATCTTTGAATAATAGATAATAGTTATACATATTTATGGAGTTTTACTTTTTTTAAAACTTTTTTTACTTTCAAGAGAATAAAACCAAATTGGACAAAACAAAATAGAGTCAGTCAAAGCAAAAGGATGGACATAGTACATTACTTA
Source organism: Hydrochoerus hydrochaeris (assembly GCA_004027455.1). NCBI lineage: Eukaryota > Metazoa > Chordata > Mammalia > Rodentia > Hydrochaeridae > Hydrochoerus > Hydrochoerus hydrochaeris. The sequence goes on along the minus strand of PVLA01001317.1, from coordinate 349,884 downwards.
AAAACAAAATACCAGGTGATGAATGCTGGTTACCATAATGCCTTTTGTTATCTTCAAAAGAATTGCCCATATCATCTGGCATAATAAAATTGAACAAAACAGTATAGAACAAAACCAATAAAAACAAAACAATAAAGACATTATAAGACTTCAAAAGAAGATAATAGTCAAACCAGAATGGGTATCATAGTGAATCTTATTGTCTTCAAAGTAGTTGCCTATACCCTTGGACTTGATACTATTAAACAAAACAGATTCTAATAAAATCATTCAAAACAAGATAATGAAAGTAATACAGGGCTTCAAATCAAGTTAATAGGAAATCAGAAATGGTTACTATAGTATATCCTGTTATCTTTGGAATAGCTGTCCATGGCATCAAATCTAGTACAAGTAGACAAATTTCAACAGAATAAAACCAAACTAAACAGAGTGATGAAAACAATATAGGTTTCAAATCATGACACAAGATTAACAATGGCCACTGCCTTCTCTTTTTAGGCAAATCCTCCACTTTCACCTTCACAGGTTGTGTTGTACATTTTGTATCCCACTAACTCCTTTAGTTTTTAAATTAGGGAGGCAACCTGCTATTCACCTAAGTGATTCTGAACCTTTTTATCCCCAAGCATGATCTCAAGTTGTATCCACTTATCTACAAGAGCCTCAAGGTTTTCTTTCTTTATAGCTGAGTAGTTTTTTATTCTATAAAAGTGTCATGGTTTTCTAACCAATCTGCAGCTGATGAGCAAGCTACTTCCACTTTTTTCTGGTTCTCTGTCACAGAGAGCATTGTTTTCTTATCTTTGACTTTCCATCTATAAGCCCCCTTTTGGGTTAAATGCATTTCTTATATAAAGCATATTGATGAACCCTATCTCTTGATCCACTCTGCCTGTGTTTCCTTTTATTGGTGAATCCTGGCCACCTATATTAGTGATTATAGCTAAACTTCTTTGCTTCATCTCTGCTCTGCTATTTTTCTGTCATTGGTTGTCTACTTTTCCCTTCATTCCACTGTCTGCCCCATTCAGTGAGCCCCCTCTGCCACTGTTCCTGAAACCATGTTTCTCTCTCTCTCTCTCTCTCTCTCTCTCTCAAACATCCTTTAGTATTTTTTGTAGGGTTGAATTGGTGGTCATGAACTTCCCCAGCTCCTCTTCATGGAAGCATCTTGTTTCTCCATTAATTTTGAGAGATAGTTTTCAGGGTACATTAATCTGAGATTGAGGTTATTTTCTTTCAGGACTTGGAATACTTTGCTCCAAGCTCATCCTTTTTTTTTTTCCCTGGTGCTGGGGATTGAATTCATGCCCTCATACTTGCCAGACAGGCACATATGCCACTGAGCTAGATCTCCATCCCTCCAAGATCTTCTGATGGTTTGTGTCAAGAAGTCTGTAGTGATTCTGATAGGTTTTCCTTTATAGGTGATCCATTTCTTTTCTCTGACAGCTTTTAATATTCTGTTCTTGTGTTGAATTTCTGGGATCTTGATTATTATATGTCTGGATGTAGATCTATTTTGGTTATAGCTGGCTGGAGCTCTGTATGCCTCATTTATCTGAATATCATTTCCTTTTCCTATGCTTGGGAAGTTTTCTTTAATTATTTCTGTAAATAGCCGTTGTATTTCATTTGTGTTTACCTCTGCTTCTTCACTCTCTTTATTTTTTCTTAAGTTATAGATCCTCTTGTCATCTTCTAGCCTTTGTATTGTTACTGCCTGTTTCCTTGCTATTTTTAAGAGATCCTTCCTTTCACAATCACAAGCTGCAAACCTGTCCTCAAGGTTTGATAGTCTGTCTTTAGTTTCTTTCAAGCAGTTTTGCCAGCTTTCAATGGAGTTTTTAATTTTCTGGTGATCTCTTTGATATTCTTCATTGAAGGTTTCCCTCCTTTTTCTATGCTCCTCTATTCTTCTATCTGTGTCTTCTTTAGAGGTGCTTAGCTATTCTTTTATTATATTTCTTATATCTTCTCTTACCTGTAATAGTATTTCTGTTCTAAGTTTTTTTATAGCTTCATGGAGTTGTTTCTTTATTTCAGTTGCTGTTACTTCAGAAACTGCAGTATGTATGACTCCTGATCTCTTCTGTGTTTACATCTCCTGGACCAGTACTGCTTGGGTTAGAGGCCAGAGACTGCTTTTTGCTTTTTCCTCTTGTCATGTTCCTGATTTCTTCTGGACAAGTAGGTAGTGGCATCCCCAGCACTTCCTATATTGTTTATAATTACTCTGAAGGTTGTTGGTTAGGGGTTTCTGCTTTTTGCCTTCTTCCCAGTCTGTTAGTGACTACTGGAGTATAAGCAGAGGCAGGACAGGCTGGCCCCTCCCTTCTGAGCTGGTTAACCACAGGGAGTCTTCACCACATTGGTATGTGTGAGGTGGGCAGATGGTGACTATTGGACTGCGCCCTGGGGCGAGGCTCAGTCCAAGCAATTTCCACCAGTCTGTTCTGCACTAGGAGTGGCTTAATGAATCCTGCCTGACTCCCAAATGGTGCCTGGCCAATCACCCACTCCCACGGGAGGACTAAGTCCCCCATACTCACCACCAGCCAGTGCAGTTCTCTGGTCTGCCACTCCCCTCCACCACTGCATCTCCCCACCAAGGCCTTTGGCCTTGCCAGCCACCAGTTTCACTGTGAATGGGGTGACACTGGATTCTAAAGGTGCTTCTCATACAGTAGGACTGGCTCCACTGAAAGCACCACCAGCTACTTCCTTCTGTTTTAAGTTTTTCTTTCTTTTTTTATTCTCTCTGTGGGCTTCAGTTCTCTCTTTAGTTTGTTCCTGTGTTGAGGGGACCCACTTCTTTCCTTCTTGTCTTCTCCAGAATGCTACATTCCAGCAACTGGGCTATTTCTCTGAGAGAGGCTTGTTACTCCGCTGCTTGCTGTTCCTCCATCTTCCCAGACTTCCTTGCAAGGTAAATATTAATGACAAGTTAGACCAGAGAATGGAGAAGAGAAATCCCTCAAATGAAAGTGGATTTTTAATTCAAATAAATATAGGTTTCTAAAAAGTAATACTCCTTTTTGTTATAAAAAAAAAGCAAGAAAAAACTTTAAATTCCATGGAAAAAGGACTTGATAAGATGAATATGTCTGAACCCTGAGTTGATCACTGTGTGTGTGGGTGGTTTGTAGTATTATTGGGCAGCTCTTTCTAAAAGTGGCTCCACAGCCAAACATTACTGGTTCTGGAGTTAGGTTCCAGGTTCATCTCATCTCAAATAAATAATTGCACAAAAAAGTGAAAAGCAGTGGCATAGTTTATTTGCAACAGTAAAAGTGAAGAATGAGAAAGAAACTGTTTTTTGTAGTGAACTTGGGCCAAATAAAAGAGGAAGATAAAATTATACCCTGCAGGAGACAGGGATCATAGCATGAGGAAACCCAGGATAGCCTTATGTAATACTCTTTAGCATTTAATAGAAAATGCAAACTTTTTGTTATTGTGCTGAATTTTCCATGCTTCTTTATGTCTATTTTGATAACCATTATATCATTAATTTAGCTAAATTTAGTTGTGTTTTATCATTGGCACAATAATTTACATCAAGGAATCAGGAAGATGAAGTATAGCAATGCTTATTAAATTCTTGTAAAAGGAGAGATACAATTTTAGCATATATCAAACTGTGGCATATCAATTACAATACTATGAGTAGTAGTCAAATTTACCATTTTTATATAATAAATGGGTACATATATTTATAATTTTGTATCTGTGATTGGCTAGTACCAGAGAAAATTATGAAATTCAGAAAAGACTTTGATTACACTTATAGTATGTTACAGTACTTTTAACTCTACTTCTAAAATAAAGTATGTTTAGGAAACTAACCTAAATACAAGAATGTAGTACACTCTGATGAAAATACATGAGTGCCATTCAGGATTTCTTTAAACTTTTTCACTTTAGAGTACTGGAAAATAGTAGAAAAATTAATCTAATCATATAAATAGATAATATCATTTTTGTATTAATTTGCCTCATATTGTGTAATGGTTCCATGATGGGGCATTTTTACTCTAAATGAAGTAGACAGAAAACAAAAATAGTTATCTCCTTTGGAAACATAAAAATAGCACCATTCATAATATATTTCTGTAGTTTGTTCTGGTTTTAGATGTTTGCTGTGTAGTTTGTCATTCCCAAATGTGGTCTACATGCTAAATAGAAAGAGAATTACCTCTCAGTTGGGAGGAGAACATTCTGAATCTGTGAGATCAGACTCCTCTGTCTTATCTGTGTCGCTAGTTTCACCACTAGAGGGGAGTGATAAAAGTTCATTGTTTGGTTGACTTATTTTCACCTGGAAATATCTGCATATGTATCATAGCTATAAGAATTCAAATTATGTCACAAGATCAAATTGCACTACTTTAATTAACTATATTGAAACTACTAAAGAATTAAATATCTAATTTCTTGAAAAAAGTGTATGGTAATTTAGAAAGCTGTCCATTTACTTCACAGTGCTACGGTGGCCTTCATCATCTTCTGTATTTTTAGACTATAAGATAAAATGATATCATTCCATGTGTCTATTTGAAACAATGCACAACTATCCCACTTCCCTTTGCTCATTCCTGAAATACAACATAAATATACATACATACACCCACTCCTAGCAAAGCAGCCAAATAATCAGGCGACAGATGGGAAATTCAGAGCCCATGTGTTCACATTTCTGCTGTGCCAATAACTTGCTGGGTGATCTTGGGCAAACTACATATCTTCAGCTAATTGCCTTCTCTCTAAAAGAACAGAGCCATAGGACCTGAATATTAGCACTCAAAAGCCCAAGTAATGAATTTGTCCCACCATCCTTTTTAATATGGAAAACATATTCAAGTAATAAAGAGCTGGAATTGATCTTATTATTATTGCATAATCTCATTAGGTCTTCCCTGCTGTTCTAAAGGCTATAATGAAATGCTTTATAATATGCATTAAAAAAAGAACTTTTTGTAGTACTGAAACAAATAATAAAAGAAAAAAATACACACTTCTCTCTTCTACAAAGAAGATACACAGTTGGACAAGAAATACATAAAATAATTGTGAATATGAGTCATTAAAAATGAAAGTCAACATTACAATGAAGTCTCATTTCATACCACTAGGATAAAATAAAAAAGAAAGATGGAAAATAGCAAGAATTAGCAAAGATGCTGGAAAATCGAAGCCCTCATCTATTGCTTATGGGACTGTAACACGATACAGCTACAAAGAGTAGTATTCAAATCATTAAACATAGAGGTAACAGGAATTTCATGATCTGTTATATATACAAAACCTTAAAAATGTATTTTTAACAATCTACCTACCTACACACACAGTATTTCAGAGCAAAATAGCAAAATTACTCAGAATAATCACAAAACGGAAAACAAATACAATTACTCATCAACAGAAAGCAACCATGGAAAAGAATGGACTACTAAAATGTGCCAAAATTTGAATTCGTATAATTGGGGGTGCTCTTATTTGGAGCTTGTAGAAATTTTAAGAGTTGGAACTGAGTGATAGATCTTTAAATAATAGGTGACATCCCTGTAAGGGGATTATGGGATCCTAATGTCCTTTCCTGTTATCTCTTTTGCTTTCTATGAGATGAGCACTTTTGCTTCCAACGTATTTACTACCTCATTATTGGTTTAAGGCAGTGGGGTAAACTGAAGAATCGAAACTTACACTGTTACATGCTCTTTATAAGTTAATTATTGCAGGTATATTAATGGAAAACTGAAATACTACAGTAGGCATCACAAAGTAGTCACATAGTATGTGATCCCATTCATATGCAATTTTCAAGATATAGAAATCCATAGGGAAAAAAGTAGGTCAGTATAGCTGAGCCAAAGCACTTCAACATCACCACTGTTTAACTTAGTGGATGTCAGCAAGTAAATTTCAGTAAAATATTAAAATATCTGAGGCTGCATTTTCCAGAATTCAAAGACTGAGAGCATTTTGCTCAGACTGTTAATTTAATCAATGAGAGATATAATATCAGCTAATACCAGATTGCATTATCAATCAGTTAACCTTGTAGACTGCCATCACTTATTCCTGGAAAGGGCATGAACCCCTTATCTCTCATATAGAATTCTGGATGAATCGTAACTCAAAATTAGTTTTGTGGAGGGAAGGAGGCTATTTCTGTGTCAATGTCCACTACAAATTGATGAAAGGTTAACATACTGCATGTTACTATGCTCATTATTCAGCTGTTGGGTACCCAAGGAATTAACAGCTTTCACAGCACTACAAATTATTGCCCCAGAGAACAAGAGATACAAGCTACAGATGAGGATGCATGTTATGACTTTACACATCCTTGTTACATTGTATAGCAGCGCCTAGAGAAAAGTTACGTTGAGACTATCTGGAAAGGACAAGAAATACGTAACATAGAATTTTTATCCATTCATTACCAGTTATGTCCTGTGGTGTATGGAAACCATCTATACTCACTCCTGAGGCCTGATTATATAATCTTTCCAGTTCATGAGTTTGTAACATCCTGTTGGTAGCTCTAAACTGGCTATGGTGGTAATATTTACACACTGGACTCAGGGACACACCACAAACTGGCTCTTATTTTCCTTGATAGCTGGATACTTAATATTTATCAGTACATCCTCTATCCATTAGTCTTCTTAATTTTTATGAATTAAACATTAAACTAAAGAAACAACGTACTAACACATGCCAAGAAATAAACACATTCTAGACCTTCTTTGGTCTTTTTGAGTCCAAAATCTGAGGAACATGAAGGAGAGGAACATGTCTAAAAGATATGAATTACAACAATGACCTCATTGCAGTTGAAAGGCATACTTTTATGTATCATGTTAACATTTTTTGGCCATTGGTACTCTTTTTGAGACATTTATAGCATGATATAAATTAAATAATAGTTATGCAACAAAATTATATACAGGGAGAATGCTAATTCATGTACATATTTTTGTGGTCTTCTGGATTATAGTACTAGATAAGTGATATACTGTTCTCAAATTATCAACTGAGAAACTAAAAACCAGAGTTATTCTGAAATTTATAAATAAGGCAACAGAGGTATCAGGTGACTGAGTTATAGATTACTTAAATACAGCCACAGTTATTTTTTGACTCAATATTGGTGACTTTTTACTATAGCACAGAAACTATCTGTGTTATTCTCACTATTATTATCAGAAATAAATTTAGAATTTTACTAGATTGATGTTTTTTATATTTTGATAAATGATTATATAACATCCATTTCCTTTTTAGGGTGTATGATAAATTCCAATGTTAAGTTCAGTCATATCAATCATATTGATACTTATGAATTATTATTTGGTCCACAAGAATAAAGATTTAGGAGATCAAAGAGATCATTTTAGTCCTCTCTCCTCAAAAGAAAGATGAACATTGATAACTCACACTTTCAAGTTCTAACTTTCTTATCACCAGGGTATACTATTGCTCTGTCTTTAGAGGCCAGATCAATCAGTACTGAACATTTGCCAGCAAGTAGAACTGTTATGGAATTGTGGTGTAATATTCCTTATTGCTTTTCAACTTCCCTGTTCCCATGTTTGTTGTTCTAAATAAAAGAATGGGCAGTGTGTGTACAATAATAATTACTTTTTTCCTAACCTTGTTGATAGTAGGTTTAACTATTTTCAAGCCCCAAGCTAAATTAATGAGGCTCATTGATCAGGGATCAGTCTCTGTAAGACAATTTTATTGCCTAACAATGAGGAAATGTGCCTCCGTTATTATATACTGCATTACTGGGGATGTACACAGATCAGCTTTTACATTAATTGCATTGAGCATAAATTTACTTGGAATTTAAATACAAGGATGCAAAGAATGAAAAGAAGAGTCTTCTGTTAGCTAAATTACACTGCAATTAATCCAGAGTATCAAGAAATGGGTGGGAAAAGGGGAGGAAAAGAAAAGGGATCAAAACTATACAAAGCCCACAAAAATAATAGTTTGTTTTACACTTGACATAGAAGGCAATTTCCCAAATCTAGGCATTACATTCATAGAACCACTCCCACACTGACAATCAGAGATCAAATGAGTACCTATAAAAGGAGCAATGTCTTGTGAGACGAACTTGAGATTCTTGATGTGGCACAGCTGAAACTCCACAAAAAACTGTTGCTGTATCCCTCGACAAAGTGTTTTTATTCCAGTAAACTTCCTTCACCTAAGAAGATGTAAATAAATATAGGCAGATTCTGTGATGAAACAATTTTTGCTACTTCTGTTTCTAGTTTTGTACCCAGTTACACAAAATCAGACATTAGAATGAAAACAAACATTGCAAAGATTTCCACTAGTATGCGATGCTGGGAAGAGAGAAAGCTCAAGACACTGCCTGGCAGCCGCGTGGGGCTTGGCTTCCTCCGCCTTGTTTCCGCTGTATCTTGCTTGAACAGCATTCATGATCCGGAGAAGGGCTGCTGAACGGTAACTTCTGCAAACCTTGTGGCCTAGCTGGACACTCTGGAGTCATCCTCCCATCCAATGTTTTCAAACTGCCTTTGACATTCGCCCCAGATTACAATTGTGGATTTCAGGAACGCATATTCTGAGGGTAAAGCAACAGCACAGTGGGGGTTGGGATTTGTTCAAAGAACAGATAGTGTGGAATATATATTTTACTCCTTGAGATTTTATCATACAACTAAGCTGAACTGAAGAAAAAATTGTAATTGTTATCAATCCAAGGGTGAAGTGATAATTTAAAACTGTGTTCTTATAACCTTTTGTCAGTAGGATTTCAGGTTGCACAGAGACATAGTGAAGAATAAATGAGTTTCAAAAGCACTCTTTTTTTTTTTCATTTTCTTTTTAGTCAGAATTGGATCTCCATTGAAAGAAAAAGAAAAAGGAATGTTAACTTAGTTACAGAAGAAAAGAGATTTCTTCAGAAAATGATGAAAGACAAGTAGAAATATGTAAAATAGGAATGAAGAAAGAGAATGTGCTACTATGTAACTGTTTTAAAAATCAAAGCAAAACGTTGGAACAACTTTCCTTCTGGACTATGGTTTAAAGACATTTAATAAAATAAAAAATAGTAAAAATCTTAGGAAAACAGAATAAAATAGAATAGAGTAGAATAGAATAGAATAAAAAAGAAAGACTAGAATAGAGTAGAATAGAATAGTAATAGAATAGAAGAATAGAATAAATAGAATAGAATTCAGAAGTTCGCAATAGGACGTCTGAGAGACAGACAGATTTATTATATCACCCGGTAGTGTTCTTCGAATTCTGGTACAATTTCTTTATTTAATTAGGCTAGTTTGGACATAGGTTAGAGAAAAGGATTTAGAACATCAGTATAAAATTTAACTTTATTGCTTTTCTAGATTAGAAAATATAAGAAAGTATTTTACAAAGTATATTTCTTGTGGTATTATAAAATACCAGATTATAAGTAGGACTTTTGGAAGATAAAAGTTAGGCTCAATATGAACTAATAAATTGTGTCTAACTTTTGGAATTCCATGTGGACAGATGATGATTTTTCACTGGGATTATCCTATTTCTAGAAGAATTCTTTCCAAATAAATGAACTGTTTTTCACATCCCAAATTTGAAAACCATATTTCTTGCTCCAAGAGGTTCTTAGGTAGAATCAGAAAAAAAAAGTACATGAAATAAGCATGTAAACATAAGTCAGAGTGAAAATGAATGGAAAGATTGTCATTACATAATAAGTACTTTTTCTTGCACCAAGTAGAAAAAATGAAACTAAAGTTAAACATTTAAAAAAGTGCCTATTTGAGAGGTAAAGGAAACTAATAAATAGGAAATAGTATAACCAATTCTAGTTTTGTACCCAGTTACACAAAACCAGACATTACAATGAAAACAAACATTGCAAAGATTTTCACTAGTTTACTATGCTGGGAAGAGTGAAGGCTTAAGACACTGCCTGGCAGCAGCGTGGGGCTTGGCATTGATTTCCTCTGTCTCTTGCTTGAACAGCATTCTAGTTATTCTGTTACTCTCAGTTATATTAGTATTCTATGGTTGCCCTAATAAACTAATAATACTCAGAAGCTTAAATAACAAAAATTTATTATCTCAAAATTCTGGATGCTAGAAAATTCAATTTAAGATGTCTGCAGGATTGATTTGTTCTGACAACAATGAGGACAGTTGATATGTGCTTCTGTCCCAAGATTTGATAACCTCTGATATTTCATGGCATGTAGATGATGATTTTTCTATAACTTCACATGGTGAGTTTTCTATCCATCGCTCTCTTGTGTTCTTTGCATAAAGATATTCTGTCATTTTTTATTAGAGCCTACTCTAATGGCCTTTCGCTCAATGATTTCATAATGATCCATTTCAAATAGGCACTCGTTCACAGTAACTTTGGTTAAATCTTTAATATCTACCTAGATGATAAGAGTGGAGATAATAAATATCAAAATCAAGAGAAAAATGTAAATTAGCAAGAAGCGTTATATAAGAAAGAATGTAATAGGAGTATTTCTGGTACTTCAAAAAATTAGTTTATTAGTATGTATTTTACAATAGACAATGATTACTTTCATTATGGTTATTTGGTACATATACATAACATATTAATCCCTTCTACTGTCCCTTGCCTTCTCCTCGAATCTCTTGGTCCTCTTTCTATCTGCACAGACCTAGCTCCTTATTTTTTTTTAAATTTGTCTTTTATTCTGGCTCTTAATTTACTTATAACTTACTTATAATTCTCATATGAAACCATATGGTATTGAAGCTTTTGGGTCTGATTTACTTTTACTGATTATATCTCAAGGTGCATTCATTTCCATGAAAATAAGACAAATTTATACATTTTATAGCAGAGTAGTGCTCCATTGTATATAAATACCACATTTCAACTGTTGATGCACATACAGGCTGCTTGCAATAATTAGCTATTATGAATTGTGATGCTATAATCATGGGTGTGCATGGATTGGGTCTTCTATATAAATGATTGTGTCATCTGAAAATAAAGATAATGTGATTCCATTCATATATATATATATATATAAATTTTATTTCTTTCTTTTGCCTAATTGAATGGCTAATGCTTTGAGTACTGGAATGAACAAGACTAGTGAAGTAGACATCCTTGTTCTTGATTTTCAGCTTCTTCACATTTAATGATGTTGTGCTCCGGGGTTTAGCTTAGTTGGCTAAGGTCCCACTCTGCAAACATGAGGTTGTGAGTTCCATCCCGGATGCAGCAAAAAAAAAAAAAAAAAAAAAAGCAACACTACATTTAATGATGTTGGCCTTTGGTTTGTCATAAATGGTTTTATCAAACAGAGGGAAAGTCCTTCTATACTTATTTTCTTCAAGGCACTTTAAAAATCATGAGTGAGTGTTAAATTCTGTTGTTTCTTTATCTGTTGATATGGTCATGTGATATTTTTCCTTAATTCTGCTTATGTGGTGGATTAAATTTGTTGACCTGTGTCTGTTGAACTATTCTTAAAACTCTGGGGTGAACCTTAATTAGTTATGCTATATGATCATTTTGAAGACTTATTTCACTCTATTTGCAAGTGTCTTACTGAAGATTTTTGCTTCTACTTCATTAAAGAGATATTGATTTGTAGATTTTTTTCCAGTAGGGTTTTTGCCTTTTTTGGAAGTGGTTTGATGCTGGCTTCCAGGAATGAGTTTGTGAGACCTGCTTCCCTTTGCATTTTATTAAATATTTTGAGAAACATTGGCATTAGATCATCCCTAAAATTCTTGTAGAATTCAGCTATAAATCCAAAAGGTCTTGGGATTTTCTTAGTTTGTAGGGTTTTTTTTTTATTTTTAAAAAAAGCAAAACAGTAAGAAGAGTAGAAACGATACAGAATTTCAAAAACTAGCATTAAGAAATCATTGCGTTGATATATTACATATTATCTTAAAAGTAGTTGTTCAAGTTACAAAATCACACTATAAAAAATGAAGTCAATGACCACATAAACTATTTTGTTTGATGAACTAATATTTTTTCTTATTTCTACCTTAATTTCATTATTTATTATTAGATTGTTTGGAATTTTTCTTTCTTGCTTCATTTTGGCAATTCATATGTCCATTCTAAGATTTTCTTCAAGATTCTCCAATTTGTTACAGTACAATTTTGTTACAGTACAATTTAGTTCCTAATGATCTTCTGGATTTTGTTTGTAGCCATTCAGATTTTACCTTTTTATTTTCATTGGATTGATGCTAATCTTTTCTTTCCTTTTGGTAAATTTGACTATGGATTTGTCCATTTTGTTTATTTTTTCAAAATGCTAGCCCCTTGGTTCACTGATTTTTGTATTTTTTAATTAATTTCCACTCAGATTTTTATGATTTATCTTCCTAGGTAGCACAAAATCTGTATACTTCATAAAAATACTAAAAAAAAAAAAAGGGGAAACGTTTTGCCATGCATATCATATTGTCTATAGAGGTTCTCATTAGACTGATGAATCCATGAGCTTCTGAATCTCAGTTTTTTTTTTTTCAGTTTTTTGGGGCCAGACAGTACTAGGAATGATTCTCAATGGGAAAAATGATAATATCAAGGGGAAAATATGTTAGAATTTAAGAATAATAGAGCTTAAATTACTCCTTACACACAGTACCTGCAGTATATTCATGTATACACACAAACATGTACACACACAAAAAGTGATTTTGGATTCACTCTGGAGAAGAAAATCCCTCAGAAAAAATAAAAAAAGAGAAGATTTTGCAACTCTGAGGAGCATTATGTGCACACCCACAGATTTTTATGTTCCAGGTTCAGGCCCCTTCATAATAGAATTAAATGCTTTCCCTTGCTCATTCTTCATATTCACTTGAAGTGAGGAATGTATTGAAATAAGTGTATAAAGAAATATTAAATATTGCATGTTTGTAAATAACTGAGGTGACAATCAAGGAACATAGGAACCTCAGTGAAGGAACTAAAAAAGAATAATCATCCTCGAAAATTCTCCATCTGTGCCAAAGTGAAAGCATTTCCATACTGAGAGGGTAATCAGAGTAGCATGACATTTTAAGCAAGGCGAAGACAGTTAACATTTTGCTAGGTGATTTTTATCAAGTAGATAGTAAATTTTGAACAATTTGTGCTGACTCACATTGAATAAAAGCTGAATGCTAATTGATGGTCTCTTATGTTTTTCTTGTAAATGTACTTCTTCAAACATGTAAACATTGCTTTACACTGGAAATGTTATTAACTGAGGTCACACTGTAGTTAATTTTTTAGGTAATGAAACTTACATGTTAGAATTGTAAAGTATGAAAGATATGAGGAGTTCAAATTTGGAATACTTCAATATTTGAGGTATTATTCCTCAAATTTGGAATACTTCAATTTTTAACCTATTATTCCTTTAATAAAAATTTCCAAAAAAGTACTTGGAAATCTCATAGGCACCAAGCAAGATCTTTATGATTAGTCAAGGAGCAACTTTCAGTTAAACTATTCACCTTCTTTGTTTTCTCCTACAAAATTATTCATTTTACTTACATAAGTCAATTTTGCTACAGCAGTTCTTCATAACCAATTACCTTGGAGCTCTGCATACTACAAGCATTTATTTTTCTGGCATGTGGTTCTTCATTTGAAGTGGAACAGTTTTGTTTTATGTAGAAGATAATTTATGCTTGTCACCATTTGGATTAGGACTGTGCTTGCTCTGTGTGTCTCCACATTTATAGTGCTCTAGCTCTTACCCAGATATATTTTTCTTTTGGTTAATCTCTCACACATGAGGGAACATAATAATCATGTTTAAACCTCAGATCTCAATATATTTCCCCATCTTTGCAAAAAAAAAATAATTTACCCGACAAATTCAATGGGACAGAGAAGTACATAGCAATTTACAGTGTTCTTTTAAGATGTCACAAATGGCATTATTGTGGATATTCAGGCTGAAAACAAATAATGTGTGTGTGCGTGCATATGTTCCTGTGGATTGAACCCACAATCTTTGTACAGACTAAATCTAAAGCTTTTTTAAAATTTTATGTTTTTAACAGAGTCACAGTAATTTGCTATGCTTCCCAGTCTGAGCTGGAATTTTAGCAGTCCTAGGTTTACAGCATGCTCCCTTACCCAGCTAAACAGTGTTATTTGTAATAAATACTATAGTCTGCATTTTCAAAACTATGATCTAAGATATATTTCTTATTTTAATTCCTATTACAATGAGTTACTTGTTGGCCTATTCAGGCCTATTACAATGAGTTACTTGTTTTCAATTGTGTATTTAATAATTAATTTGCTTTACCATCTTTAAAGCTTTACTTTCTAGAATATTTCTTACTCCTTTACTTCTATGCTTTGATAATCCAGTTTTTGCAGTTCACATTGGTTCACATCTTATGCTTTAGAACTTTGTGTTTGAAACAAAATGTTCTAATTATTCTTCTCAAATATCTCTTATATTGTGTGTATTTATTCATCTTACTCTCCTCTTTGAATATTTTTCTCTTCATTCTAGATTCTATTTATAGAAATTCTATTATTAAAAAAAATTTCCAACAAAAATGATACCTTACTCTTCTGAACTTTCAGCATGTATCTTTCTCTTCATTTTATTTTATTGAATACATTTTGCCTTGAAGCATTATATAAGACAGTTAATAGGGCTGGGGATTTAGCTCAGCAGCATAAACACCTGCCTTGCCAGTGTGTGGTCATGAGTTTGATCCCCAGTACCGATGAAAAAAAAAAAAAAAAAGAGTCTGTATAAGACAGTTAATTACATTTGGGTCTTGTGCCAATAATAACAATAAAAACAACAATAAATTAGAATTAATATATATGCAAAACATAAAGATTTACTGATTAAAATATTTTCCACAAAATTCTTAGATGATATTCAATATTGAAATCACTCAAGATATTTTCCAGAAATAGAAAGTGTGTTGATTAGTTTAACAGACAATATATTGACAATTTATTGACCAGCATAATATCCTTAGATTCAGGGACTGAGTGCCAATAAATCAAGAAATTATTTGGTATGTTAAGTCATGACTCTCCAAAGTTACTGTAAGAATATGTTAAGATAAATATATTACACTTATGTGAAAAATTATATCTGAAATTGACATAACTTACTTAAAGAAACTACAGAATTAAGAGGGCTGCATGTTCTCTACTGGACTCAGACCCCATGAGTTATCATTAAATATCCCAACCCAGCAAGATGCCTCTTACATAAGAAATGATCTCAAGTGATATGCACAAAATCTCCATCATAAACAAGATATAAATGTGGTCATGTCAATGTTACACTTCAAGGATTATAAGAGTAAAGCAACACTTTGCTGAAAAAAGTTCTGTTAGTTCATCTTGAATGAAGTTTAATGATTTCACATTAAATAATTTCAAAGTACTGGAAAATTATGAGTGACAATCATAATGCAAAGCTAAAGGTAACATTAGACAATTACAGGCCTCTAAACATCATTTTACTGTGCACAAATTCTAAAATGAAGATTTATAACATTAAAGGCACTGAAGAAGAAATAAAGGAGCCAAAAAATAATACACCTTCGAAGTATTTAAAAAATGGAACAAATGTGTGTGAATGCAGACATGAAGTAAAAATTGTTAATAGAATACAGGCTAATAAATATGACAGTTGTGCATTCTTCACTGTTTTTCTTTTCTATATCTTTTCTGGAGAGTAAAATTCTTTCAAAATGACTTTAATTACTGATCTTTTATTAGAAAAATTTTCTTATGGTAAGTTACATTCAACATTTTGGAAAGATTCTTATAATTTAAGAAATAATTCAGTGTTTCATTTTCAAACATCAATTATGAAGTTTTAGAAGTTAATTTAAAAAATAATCTTTAATTATTGGAGAATATTCACATATTATTATGAAATACTAGATGCTATGATAACCACTATTTAATATTAAATTTCAAGTGCTTTCTTACATGTGAGGATTACAATGTTACTTAAAAAGGAAGCTTGAAAACAAATTATATAAAGCAAAAAGTATAAAAAATTATTATTTTTTGAAGAAATATACAAAATTAGATTGCTGGTATCACAAGATATTTATACTTAAAGGTAATGTTAAATTCCCATAGTGTAAACACTCCAAAAATATTAAGAAATTACATATAAGCTGCTATAATTATCTCAGTTCCTCAGAGAAATAAAAAAGGAAAATTTTAAAATAAGAATATTTATAATCTAAATGATCTTGAATTCACTCTAGCTTTTGTAAACATATCAAATCAGAATGTAAAAGAACATGTTAATCCATAAGATATGCATAGGAACAAAGACCATATCAACTTCACACTCAATATGGTTCAGTTTTCTGTGATTAAATCATAATGATGATTTAACTTCACACAATAATTCTTTTAAAATAGAAAATTTTTGTAAAACTTTTTAACAAATAACTCAATTCTAATTCATTAAAGAAATTGCCCAATTCAAATAACGACCCAATATTACCATTTTCTTTAGTTGTGAAAAACTTAAAGTATGTGTCAATTTAAAATTAATTTATAAAAACTTCAATTTTATAATAACTTGAGATTTCTTCACAAACATTTACAAAGAATTTAAAAGAGGGTTAACCGTGAGTTAGAGGAAAGAGTTTAAAAACTTGGGAAACCTGGAATTAGAAGAAATGAATTGAGACCATTAGCCAATGACATGATAAATATTTTCTTACCAAAATTAGAATGTATTGTTAGAGACTAGGAACTTTTAAATTTAGTACTTTGAAATCTGGCCAAATCATCACATCAGACAATCTTGTTTGCAGTTAGATGTGGTCATGTACCCTCATTATCACCAATGTCATTTGAATGTTGAGTAGTACTCATACCTATTATGTGAGATTTAAAAAGATGGAAACACCTTCTTTGTATTCTTTTTGCCATGCTACATAGAAGGTGGATACAAAGTCCTAAATATCTGAAACCATTCTAAAAATAACTTGTCAGTTACATAAAACACTTTGTAAGACAAATTTAGAGAATGAAGCTTATGAAAAAGAATTTTATATGTTTATATTAGGTTCAGAAAAGATACTTAATAAATGACTTCTATTGGGATTTTTTGGTTTTTTTGTGTTCTAAGGTTCATTTACCATGGCACAAATTGCATTGGGTTAAAATGCATTAAGACCAGTAAGAATACAGACATAGATGTGGATAGATATAACAGTAGATTTGGACATAGAGTTGGTTAGTCTATTGGCATTATCAAACTAGCATAGTAACTCAGTTTTACATTTAAACATTATTACTGGCTATATATATCTCATTCTGTTACAATAGTTAGTAAATGTTATAATTATATAAACATTAAATAGGAATACAATAATTGTGGTATTATTTAAAATTGTGAAAATGTACAACAGAGACGATAAATGAAGAATAATGAAATAATATTGATAATTCTGAGAAATAGGATTCTTCCTTTCAAATTTTTTTCATAGTACAACAGTCTAAAAATAACCACATGGATATAGTTTCCATGCATATACAAATAAAATTTGTCAGATTTAGAGCATATATTAAAACTATTTTAGAAATGAAACTATATCAGAGTTATGGTTGATACATTGTGTCAACTTGAGCAGTTTAGAAGTTTAACTGACTCAGCTTGGAGCCAAGGTTCTTACTTTGTAAATATCCCTATCCTATGCAAGGGAGAGCAAGGAGATTTTGTGAGTGCTACATCAGCCCTGGGGTAGGGGGTGCCCTGTGTACAATATAAGCCAGGAGAAGAGGCCTATTTTCTTCTTTTGCTCTGCTGCGGCCCTAAGGGGCTGCTCCAGTGCCATGCCACCCTTCCTTGGAGCCAGCTGATTACAGACTGAAACCTCCAAAACTGTAATCTAAACAAACCTTTCCTTTCCTAATTTAGGATGTCAGGTATTTTGTCTCAACAAGGAGAGAAAGTAACCAAAACAATCAGTAACCATAAAATCACAGCAAGGTAATGGAACAGTACTTAATCCAAAATATTATGATAAATTGTTATTTATATTATAGCTATCACTGTCATTGATACTTTTAAATTATAATATCAATGACAAATATTTTAAAAAGCAATTAAGTTGAAAAGAACTGAATCACTCAGAGGAAAGAAAGAAGACTGAGTCAATCGTCTCCAAAATTTATAAAATAAACTGTTTAAATGATGACAGACTGAGAAAAAGTGAGAAATAAAATGCAAGAAATATGAATGGTAGCTAAGAGATAAAATGAAATAAATATCATGTGTCAAATTCACTGTTATCAGTTTAACCTCACAAATTTACAGTGTCACTAACTTCACTAAGAAATTTATTAGCTTTAATTTTCTCTTTGACTCTCTTTTAGGGCTGTGAGTAATGTTCATATTTGCTTTTAGTCAGATCTTCCTACATAAGTAATCTAAAATTTTTATTTAAAAATAATTATACATTAAGTGTTTGCACCATCTAGTCCTTCTGTGGTGTTTTTGTATTATGCTAATATGATTGTATGTCATTTTGACAATAAATAAAATGGGAACCATAGTCACAATGGTCCCCTTAATCTATTGATGTACTTCACTGAAAGTATAGACACCATAAAGTCTAAATGTTAGCAGGTAGCAAATCAGGACAAAGAACATTCTTTTAACTTAATTTTTTGTCTAAACTAAATCTTTGTATCTTTCATTAATAACAATCCGAGAAATACTACATCCACATAGTCTTAGGAAAAATAAAAATTGTGTAGAAATCCTAATAAAACTCATGCAAAAAAAAGTATTTTAAGAAACAATGCAACCACATTCCTCTAAGATTTGTTTCAAATTGAATTTTGAATAAACTTCAGGATTAATAATGAACTTTTAAAAATGAGAATGTGGCACTAAAAATAATGATAGCTATTCATGATTTTACCATTTAATGATTTAAAAATACAAAAATCAGTTTTACAGAGATTTTGAAAAGAGCCTTCATGATGTAACAATGCTATTTTAAGATTATTTGGTGATGAATAAATTTAATCTATACTGTATAAAAGAAATTTTATGTTCAGTTCTTAGAAGTCCTGTAAAGATTTGAACATTTTTTTCTCATTAGAAAATGTTGAGGTTTGGTGGGCAGTTGGGAAACAACCATATAGACTCTAGAGCTATAGATATTTTTATCGTTATATGATGTACACATTTTTGAGTGGGTTATTGCTCTAACTCTCAATTATACCAGTAACTTAGGCAAAATAGTATTTGCAACTTCCTCTAGTTTAGATAAGTATAAAGACATTTGGCCATAGCAACACATATTGCTTATCGGTACTAGTTTGAGATACATAGTAATGCCACATGCCACTTGTAAAGTAAAGAACAGTTAAGTGATAATCTAACACATTTGGCAAATGAATATATCTTTCAACTGGGTAAAACAACTCTGGAAACAACTGACCATATATTTGATGTTATTATCTGTATCCATTAACATTGGAACATCTGTGAAAAAGACATTTTGGAAGTATCTAAATGAATGTTCAAGTATTACTGTTGGTGCTTACAATAAAGAAATGCCAGTTTTGGGGTTGTATGCATTGTTTGTGGGAAAATTAATAATAATTAGTGACAAACTTCTCCTCATAGCATGTCATAAATTCATCAAATGAAACCTTCCAGGTGGTACAATTAGTGTCCCATCTGTGGTTATTTTCTTATGTTTTACAACTAGCAAGAGGAACAAAGCTAAATGGTTTCACATTACATTAAAAATGTTTGTAAGTGCATTTATTTACACAAATACATATATATGTTTATGAGAAATAAAGACAGTTCATTTAGGTATATATGTGTTTATATAGAAAGACTATCGGAAGTTTGATTAACTCTCATTGATGAATAGCATTAAAATTGCCCTTTTAATATACTTGTTATATCAGATTTATTTTTCTTATTTATCCTTATACATTTATTTTTTGGTTCTGGGAATTGAACTCATGACCTTGCACTTGCCAGTCAAGAGCTTGCCGCCAAGCTATATCCCCTGCTCCTATGTTACCTTTAGACTGACCTTTTTTTTAGTATTAATAATATAAAGACTTTATATTTAAATATATTAATATAAAAGAATCAATAACAACTATATAAAAAGACCAACAATAATTGCCAAAATTTTTGTATTTTCATTAGTTCAGTTTTATCATTAATAAAAATGTTAAAATAATACTTAATATATCATATACTTTTATATCATGTGTATAAATTGTATTGCTATAGATCATTTTCATGAGTATTATTTTACAAAATGTACTGACCCAATCATAGAAAGCATTTCATAAAATGTAATAATATTTATTTTACTGACATAAGCGTAATTCTCAAAACTCTTTTGTGCTCTAAATGACTTTACAAGATCCCCCTCTTCTGGCTGAAATAGTTATTACATTACTTTTTATCTGTAGTCTTAAAATCTGTTGCAAAGTTAAGGTAAAGCTAATTTATAGTAATCTAGCATCAAGAAGATAAATAGGCAATACTAAAAATGAAAAACAGGGCACTGTCTTCAGTATCTCTAATATACATACTGTTC
This sequence comes from Hydrochoerus hydrochaeris, assembly GCA_004027455.1. Lineage (NCBI taxonomy): Eukaryota > Metazoa > Chordata > Mammalia > Rodentia > Hydrochaeridae > Hydrochoerus > Hydrochoerus hydrochaeris. The sequence continues at coordinate 329,271 of PVLA01001317.1, read as the reverse complement.
TATAAACGCATCTAATTTCATTTAAGTTTCTGCCTCACTGATAGACTGAGAATTCATATGCCAAGCTTGGTAATAAGTTAATAAATGAACTGAATGCTTGAGGTATTCCAGATGGACTTAAATTGCAAACACTGTCATTCACAAGAGAGACTGAAATCACACATCTGGGATGCAAGTTTCTGAAGGCAGACTTACCTGTGCACCTTAAAACAGAGTCAACAACAAGCTCTCTTCAAAGCTTATTATTCCCTCTCAGTTTTGCAACCTGGGTAAAAATAATATATCTAAGAAATATTCAACAACAAAGGGCAATAAATGTTTTCATGCAATGTGGCACAAAAATACCTCATTCAAAGTAATTGTATCTATGTGCTTTTAAATAAAAATATGATAGATTTTGAAACAATAAAAAATAATAATTCTTTAGAGATTTGGGGGAGACCTAATTCATTATCTCAGCCTCTATCCTATAATTATATAAATTTATTGGATGTATGCTTTCTTTTATTTTTCATTGCAAATAGTTTATTTTTAGTGAATGAACATAATCATATTTGTGTGTACTGAGTAAAATTTTAATTATGTACAAGATCTTGGGAAAGTTTGAGACAGCATCAATTAATATATTACTAAGTTTGGAGGAACAATGCAAAGGTTATTAATTTTCAAGTATTTAGGAAAAGCAATTAAAGATTTAGATACAAGTAAATGGAGAAATAGACAAAAGAGTTGTTAAAAATAAGTACCAGAGTTTTAGCTTGGTGATGGTGTAGACAGTTACTCAAGATTAAAAAAATGAAAAGCAAAACATATGTGGATAGTGACAAGAAACATGCAATAAATTTTGCAGTGATGTGGGCATGTAAATGCAGATGGTAAAAGCAGATTTTATTTAGTAATACAAATTATTAAATCTTTTAGTAAAAACAATGGATTTGATGGATATATATATATATATATAATTGAGACAAAATCTTGAAAATATCACATTACTAATATGACAGTAAAAGTTGGTTGAAAATTTGGCAAATTTCTAGCATACCTGCTATATAAATAGAAGTCTGAGTGTTTAGCACATACATTATATATGGGAATAAACAATGGAAATATCACCTGAATTTATCTCTGCTCTCTGTTTTATAATATTTTAGGAAGAATTGTTCTCTCAGAATATTTCTTTTTCTTTTCATGTGAAGAATACATCATTTTGGGATTATTTGCCACAGATTCCTCACTTAAACTTTCCCCTCATAATAGATTTAATGAGAAGAATTAAGGACATGATACATGTAAATCACAGAGTATAATGTGTGGTGTTTAGTTTTACACATCATCAACAAAACTCTACATAATTTAAGTATATATTGATATATTTAAATTTCATATATATAGCACATGTTTAACCAGTTATCAAATAATTTGTCCAAAAGTTATAAAAAGATTTTTTTCTGTGAGCCATCTGAAAAATCAGCTTAATGATTATTTTGTAACTAATATTACACTGAGTACACCGGAAAAAAATAAGTAGTAGAAGATATCACTGCTCATTTTTGTTTCATAATGAATACAGCATTAGCATATTCATTTAACTTTTTATAAGGAAACTAATATTTATACCTCCTGCTGATGTAACCAAATCAGCAATCACATGGATAATTAGGATTTCAGAGTCATATTAACAACTTATTTCTCAGCAATCGATCAAATTAACTACATTTCAAAGAGCCAAAAATAACTGAAATTTGGTTATTTTCATTATCTAGCTTCCACACATAACTGATTATTTTGTTGCAGCTGCTGAATATAGGATTGGTGAGTGGGCAGGACAGACCTCAGAGTGGAGATTAAATTTGGGAGAAGGCTTAAGTATGTTTCAAAGATGCATGATTTCAATCTACCAAAAATGCAGGCTTAGGTTGTGTGTAATTTTGTAAAAAATGCTGTTTCTATTCACCAGCAATTTAAGAAGCCCATTGTCTGTGAACACAAATGTCAGCACCTTTTTCCTGAATTTACAACCCTACTCTATGGCAAGGAAAACCACCTTTCTAAACCGTTAGTATATGTTTTATGTTCATTTTGACCTCTCTGTTGCATTTATTTTCTACAGCAATTTTTTTTCTCTGCATGTCACCTGATGTCTCTTTTTACAATTCTGTGTCCCTACATTTGCAGCACCAGTTATACCAGGTACAGTTTAATTGTGACATTAGGGACTGAGAAAACTCACATAATCCTCCCCTAATCAATATCTAAACACTCCTTGGATACCAAATAGAGTGGATGCTATAACGAAACTTTCCCCAAAAACAATTTCAGGAATTTCTACTTTTAATATAAAAAGACTGTTTAATTTTCAACATGAGACAAAATTCTGAAAAGGAGTTGTACTTAAAGATCTAAAATAACTTTTCTTCCTATGAATACTTGACAATGTAACTGGAGTAAGCCTTATATACTGGGAATAAAGATTACTTACTTGGAAAATAGTGACTTTGTAAAAAACATGTGGAAATGTTGTATTTGCACTAATGTTAACTTTAAAGTAATAACCAGATGGCTTAAACAGCTATGTAAGTATGCATGCTATTAATGCATCCATGAAGCCTAGAAGCTTTAAAATTTATGGGTTATTTCTGAATAATCTGTCTTCTAATAAGAAATATTATATCTTTCCTAAAATAAAACTTTAATTTTGTCTACAGTAAAAGACCTGTATTTAATAATCAAAAAAGATATACTCAAAATCATATGTAATTTCTTCAGGTATATATCATGCTTAGAACTTTCAGTATTATTTCCATCTGTTTTCATTTTCTGATTTATTGGGTTTTTTTCATACTGGGATTAGAACTCAGGACCTTGCCCTTGCCAACCACGTACTATGCCACTGAGTTATATTCTCAGGTCCTTTTACCTGTCTTTGAATATAATATCCAACCTCTATAATTAATAAGCAATCAACAGAATAATTTAGAATAAATGTTGATCTAATTTTTATCACTAGTTGATTAATGTGTGGATCTTCATATTCACATAGACATAATCAGTTTTGAATTATCTACACATAAGTAATATCATTTTTTGCATATTAGTAATAGACTAAATTCAGTATATTTGTTTATAAGATTTTCTTTAAAATATTTATTTAGGTCTACAATCATTCCTTAAATTTCTGTTAATATTCATTTCTGGTAAATTATTTTATTTATTCAATCTAGGGAAATATTAAAAGTAATTGTTGGAACCATTAGAAGTTCACTGGGTAAAAGTAGTAGTAACTAACAACAAAAATAAAGTACAGTGATTCTTTGTCACTATTTGGACTATAAAATATTCAAAGCTAAATAGATGTTAACAAAAGTACTACATTGCAAACAATGTCCTCTTTGTGTATGTATGTGTATATATATATACACATATATATACACATATGTGTGTTGAATTTTTGACTTAGATTTGTTATTTATCAGTCAAGAATATTAGCTAACAAACAGCTTTGAATTTTGATTAGATACTCAGATTTAGAAGGAACATCTAAATGCCTAAAGAATAATAGCAAAGCTAATAAGATTCTAAAAAGATAAGCAAGTTTCAATGTACATCATTATTGTACACTGGGCATTAAGTGAAGATTAATTTGTTACCATTTTTCATATATACATCGTGCCCTTCTAATTATATGATAAATCTAATGTGAACGTAGATTCCATGCACAAAAAACTTCAGCACTGTTTCGTTTTATTAAATTCTTAGACATATAGCCACATTACTGCACTATTTTGTTATTCTTTAAGAGGGAAACAATCCTGCAAATAAATTTATTACATGGATAAATCATAACAGATGTCCCAAACATCTCTTTCCTGTGTTTACACATCATAATTTTCATGCCACCATCAAAGTGAATTCCAAATTTCATAACTTAAAAATTGGGGGGCTGGGGAATTAGCTCAGGGGCATAAGCACCCGCCTTGCAAGCACCCAATCATGACTTCAATCCCTGGTTTAAAAAAAAAATGGAAGAATAACTAAGCAAAGCTAAGTCAATGCTTTAATATATTTATAGCAACAAATACTTTACTTTGAAGGCTATGGGTACTGCAGTGAACAAATGACATAAAATTCTAGTTTTTGTAGGAATTATACTTTGGTAAACTGAGGAGGGGCCTAAATAAAGTGCAATACTTAATATACATCAGGCTGCATTATACTATTACCAAAATAGAAAAGGAAAAAGAAAACTGGCTTGGTAAACTGTTTACTGATATGTTAAAATTTAAACAAAACATAGAAAGAAGTGAAGGAATAAGTCAAGCAAGCTCTGGCAGAAGATACTAGACACTGTAATAATTAGATTCTTATAAAATTGACACAGAGCAACATAAGTGTAATTTGAGTATACACTGCAGTATTGTAAGAAGTTAGTAAAGGGTATTAAAAAATCATACCTCTCTCTCTCTCTATATATATATAATATAACATGTCTATATATATATAATATAACATGTCTATATATATATATATATATATATATATATATATATATATATTAACAGCCTAAATGAAATGCTATTATTAGAATATTTTCATGGAATTTTTCACTGCTTATCTTACATCATGAGTCATCCTTTTGTCGCAGACATGCCAATCTTCATATATTTTATATTCTATTGGAAGCATGAGATAGGCATGAGAGCAAAGGGAAATGCTGATTATAATGCATAATAGATGTGGTCAAGATAGTCATGTACAGAGAATACTAGGAAATTACAGAAGAATGACTCCAGCCAATGACTTCTTGGTAGATACAGAAATTTTTGTGTGCTTGTTTTTGGAGACAGAGTCTCACTGTGTAGTTCAGGCTGGCCTTAAATTCACTAAGTAGCTCTGGTTAACTTCAAAATCACTTACAGGCATGCATTACAACATTTGCTTTGGACATAGGAATTTATGAAAAGCAATGAGAAAAGTGAAGCACATACATTGAAAAGCATTTTAATATATATCTGTGGTGCATATAATCTGTATTTGATGTTAAAGGAAATAAGCCTAAATTGTATTTGTCTGTCATTTTTTTCTTGTTGCTGACACAAAATATCCAACACCAAAACTTATGGGAGGAAAGGTTTATTTAGCTAACAGCTTGTAGAAGTTTCAGTCTATAACTGACTAGGTCCAAGGCAGAGAGGCTAATTGCAGAGGGACAAAGGTTCTTGGTAGTGGAGTGCAGCAAAAACAGCATGTGAAGAGGAGAGGGGAGCAAGCTTCTTTCCATTCCTTATATTGTGTGCAGGCTACCCACCCTAGGGCCCGTGTAGCACTCACACTGTTAATGCCAGCACTAGACCATGAATGAATCACAAACTCTAAATTGAGCCTCTTCTGAAAAGCTGCCACCCCCTACTCTGACCACATGAAACTTCGAGATGGGGGTGCATCCAGACACAAGCTTTAAGAGTATCGTAGCATATAAGCATTGGTTTGTAAAAGATTCCATATTGTATGTCTGGTTGAGGAGAATAGGATTTATGTCAATAATGTGGAGTTGGGCTAGGATTTAGCTCAGCAGCATAAGTGCCTGCCTTGCTTGCATGCGGTCTTGAGTTCAATCCCCAGTACCAAAATATATATATATATATACTTGTTATACTTTGCATTTGTAGATCATTCTGACATATCTGATAAGGACAAATTTGAAAAGAACAAGAAAGGATGCAAAAGAATATCATACAGTTATTATGGAGTTTCCATTTGTATTTTTTTTGTGATAAGATAAACATCTAAATGAAGGCAAAAGTAATAAGGATGGAAGAGATAACTTGCTTATAAAAGCAAATGGGGAATAAAATCAGGAAAACTGACTATTAATCAAGAGGATATAGGAGGAAAACTAACTTCCAAACCCTTGAGTTAATAGAGTGAATGCAGTATTTACAGTACAGATTGAAAACAAAGGAATAAGCATGGGGAATAGAATATCTGTTCAAGTCTAATATTTTCTAAGACTCTGATATGCCTATGTTTGTATAGCACACAAACAGTTTAATTAATTAAATCCTAACTACAAAAAGGAGTCTAGAAAGACAAGTTTAGAAGAAAGGATAAAATTAGTAGTACAAGGGAACTCAATGAAATCATCTAAGGGTAGTAGTACATATATGGATAAGGAAAGTAAGAAATTAAGTAAAGAAAGTAAGAAATAAAATTTGTGGTGGTTATTAATAATAATTACTCAAAAGTAGAAACTATGAGACTTTAACAATGGAAAGAATAAGGAAGAGAAGCTGAGTGGGAAATGTTAGGAAAAAGAGATTTTGTGAACTACACTGTGAGCTTTTAAGAGCAAGAACTGTGCATATGTTTTGTATCTGCCAAGTCCTAGCAAACAGAATGGCAAAAAGAAAGTGTTTTAACACAAATACGGGAGCATAAATTAAAAAAAAGAAAGCAATTTTTGTAAGTCTCTTTGCCATAATGGGGAAAAATACTGACACTTGCAACTTAAAATAGGACAGGTTTATTTTACCTTGTGGTTTCACAGGGTTCAGACTAAGTTTGCCCGGATCTAAGGCACAAATATGCTTGTACAGAGAGACGTGCTAAAAGAAAAGTGCTCACTTCGTAGCAGCAAAAGAGAAAGAAGGGAGAGATGGAAATAAATATAGTCTTCCAGGTTATGTACACCAGTAACCCCATCTCTTCTGACCAGAACCCATCTCTTGATAGCACATTCAGTTATGAATTCCTCAGTGAAGTAATCCCATGATACAATCCAATCAACAGAAAGCTACACTTCTGAACACATGGGACTTGTGGTGGACATTTCAGATTTAAACCATAACATTTCACCTACAAAAAGGCTCATGCACATCAAATCATGCAAAACACATTTAGTTTATCTCCAAGATGGTCAAAGTTTTACCAGTTCTACCACTGCTGAAAAATCCAAGCCTAAAGTCTCCTTTGAGATTCAAGAAATAACTCTACCATGAGCTACTATAAAAATTAAAGCTGGGGTTTGTGGCACACGCCTGTAACACCAGCATGCAGGAGGATAGCTACAAGTCTAAAGACTGTGCTGCCTATTGAATTCAAGATCATGCTGAACTACATAATGAGATCCTGTCTCAAGTAAAAAACTAGAAAAATTTAAAAACTTCCAAAATACAATTGCACAATGTGAATTTTACATTCTAAATGGGAGGAATAAAAGGACAAAAAGAAATTAAAATAAAGCAAAACAAAACACAAGCAGGGGTATTTTTTGTCCTATAGCTTCATGGTCAGCCTGTGGAGTAGGTATGAATTCCAAAAGACATGGGAAGCCCTGCCCCTCTTATCCTGTTGGTTGTTACCCCCAAGGCTTCCTCCTTGGATTGACTATGCTCATTGACTAATGCATTTCTCAGTGCATGTCATATTTCTGATATCTCTAACTTCTTGGGTACTTTATTGCATCTTCATTTTCATTCTTACACCTTTATACATCACCATCTCATTAGCACATTGTCCATCCTCCAAGGTTTCACTTTGAAATCTAGTTGAAAGCCTCTAATGATCCTATAATGATTATATTCCTCATACATGAAAACCCATATCAAATGAATAACATGAATATCTGTAACCAGGTGACATGGTGCCCAGGTGATATGGTGATCAGGTTCCCTTGGATGATGCCCGCAGTGATTTCTAAGTGCTAGAATGGCTGAACTCAGGAATACAATTCTCTAGGCAATGCTGAGTTACCAGGGTGCCCTGGTGCTCTCTACTCAAAGCAATGTCATACAAAGAGGCTTGTCCAGATACACACTCGAGCCTCTAATGAGTGGGCTCTGACTTATTCCTGAGATGCCCTCTTCCATTTTTCTTATTTTTCTGTTCCAAGTTGTCTTCCATTTAATCATGCTAATCTTTTCAGAAATGATGCTTTTACTGGCTTACTTTTATAGATACGGTTCCATTCTGAACAGTTTATAAAATTTTCAGATTTTTGAAAATCTGCATTTTTCTCCTGAATGTCACTATCAAACTTGCTATAATCATCCAGCAGTACTCAAGCTGAAATCTAATTTTTTTTTTTCTGTACCAGGGATTGAACTCACGACCTTGCGCTTGCAAGGCAGATACTTAAGCCACTGAGCTAAATGCCTGGCCCCTGAAGTCTAAATTTTGGGCTTCCATGAAAATTACTCTTCTACATCAATGAATCTGGGCTATAGATAAAGCACAATATAACAAAACAAAACACACAAAATAAATGAACAAAATGTTCATCTTTGATAAGATTTTGTCTCCTATTATGTCATGTTAAATTGTGCATGAAAATAATTGTCTAGGGCACATAGAAAATGTTACCTAATAACTCATCAAAGGGATGCTAGCTAGGAAATTATTGGGTAAACAGAAAACACTACTTGACAAATTAATCAGGTAAGTCTAGTTCCAGGTAAAATTTTCCAGGTATGCCCTTATTAAACACCATAACATGTTTGCATATGTGTCTTGATTAATATAACAAATGAGAAAATAAACTCTGTAGTTTTTTATCATGATTTTCATTATTAAAATTGATTTAAAATCATAACTGTGGCCAATATTTCATGTGTAATCTTTCTTAATCTCCTATCTTCCATTTGCAATAATGCCTGTTATCAAAGAGAAAAGAAAGGCCTGAGATTTGAAATGGGTGGCGATAACTATGAAAAGGCAGAAGGAAAGAATGGGAAGAAAACAAAAAAGAAGAAAAAGATTTTTAAAATGTTCAAAATATTCACAAGTAAATTCTGATAAGAATACAAAAAGTACCTTAAAAAGATGTTTAAAGACTGATGAATTAATATAATACTGGGCAGCAAATCTTAAGAACATATTATATTGGCTCTACACCCAACCCTGGATCGTGTGAAATTGAAGCATAGATAAAGAAATGTTTGAATAGATGGATTGTGAGTTTTCTTATATTGGGAGACTATCATAAATATTGAACTTGACCACAATTTTTATCAGATTGGACCACATTTAGGATATATTATACTCTAATGAAATCTTTATCCATTGTGAACCATATCCCAAGGCACAAAACCACATCATATTTGGAAATGGGTATGAACTGTGAATCAAGTTTCAGAATTTTTTTCAGAACTCACAAACAAAACTGTGATAAACACAAAGGATTAAGAAATATTAAGATGCAATGATCTGAAAGCTATATGGTAGAGAATGCAAGAAGTTCTCTGAAACCAGCATTTTTCTTTTGTTGGTTGAGGAAACAGGAGTCATTGAGGGCCTTTTGATTGCATGTTTTTATTTTTTAATCATAACTGGATGGAACTAAATCTTGTCTTATAAGCATAAGTCCAGCCTTCATCTTAATAAATGCACTACTTCCTATGGCATATGGCCAACACAGAGATAGGTAACTGTCTTAGTTGTATTTTACTCCTTGGTGAGACAAAATACCTGATGCCCAAAGTTAGGGAAGGAAAGGTTTATTTTTACAGTTCAGTCCATACTTAGTTGGCTCCAAGGCAGCAAGGCATAGTGGGGCAGCCATTCATGGCTGCTGCAATCAACAAAACGTAAGCTGGCAAGACAGACACATCTTTTTCTGGCTGTTGTATCATATCCTGGCTCCACCCCTGGGAGGGTGAAACACTCATACCACCAATCCAAGTGCTAGACAATGAACCAATCATAAATGCTAGATTTGGTCCCATCCATTATTCCATGAGGCTTGGGGGCCACTGAAGCCATGACAGTAACATTACAGAATATTACATTCATTAGTTACTTTTGGTTACTTCTTGAGGTCTACATGAAGCAGATCAAGCCACTCAAAATTGAATTCCATTGTTTGAATATTCTCCTTGTTCAAAGATACAAAAATTTTTAAATGTTCAAAATATTCACTAGTAAATTGCTATAAGAATGTAAAAATGTACCTCAAAAGATGTTTAAAAATTGAGAAATTAATTTAATAACTGGGAAGCAAATCTTAAGAACATGTTACACTGATTTTTACTTTTATTGCATCTAGTGAAACTCTGTCGTTTGATTTCTCCCCTCTTTTCCAGGGTTTTCCTAATTTAATAAAACAGTCCTAAAAAGAAGAATTGATATTTTCTTATTCAGTATAGAAATACTTAAAAACCTTAATGATATAAATATATTATTTATATCAGTTTGTGAAAATATCACAAATGCAAAATATCTGCAATGTACAAATCACTGTATTAGACACTAAGATATAATTATTTGTATGTGATGATTTTATGCATGCTACAAATAAAAAACAAACTTCATTGTAAATTTATTAAGAGATTAAATGGTGAGCATGGTGGTACATGCCTGTCATTTCAGTATATACCTGTAATCCCAGAACAAAGTAGGCTGAGGCAGAAGAACTACTGTAAATTTTGAGGCCAGTCTGAGCAACAAATGTGTTTAAGGCCAGCTGGACTACATAACATGACCCTATCTAAAAAAAAGTGAAATAAAATAAAGAGAAACCAACGTAATTATTCATAATTTTATATTTGGTTTCCCATGATTTAAAATCAAATATATATTTTTATTATTTTAATACATTTAAATAGAATTCATTAAGTATATTTTATTGTCCTTCAGTTTACATTAGAAATACTTTATTGAATATCCACCAGATGTCAGTATATGCATGTGCATCTTTTACATTGACGTACATACTAGAAAATCTTGTATAAAAGGTGCAATTGAAAGGTATGTAAAGAAAAAGCATGTATCAGTAATCCTTACATACATATTTATTATTAATAAAATCATCTCTAAAATTATATTTCATAATATTAATTTTGAAAAATTTAAAGGTATTTATTGATAATAGTATTTACTTAGAAAATTATAGGAATGCTTACTTTAAAAAGCAATACTGCTTTTTTCATTTCCATTTTTGTGTACATTGCTGTCCTGTCCATTTATCTATCATCTATCTATATATCAATCAATCAATTTCCTATCTTTCTTTCTCTCATCTGTTTATTGGTACTAGAATTAAGCCCAAAGCCTTTTTCCTGAGCTAAATTCCTAGAGCCTATGTTTGTTTGTTTGTTTGTTTATAAATTGGTCTCACTAAGTTGCCAGGTTGGGGTCATACTTGCAGTATTTTTGCCTCAGGCTCCAAGAGAGCTTGTATTAGCCCTTTTATAAACAAAAATAGGCTGAAACATTTCTGGGTTTAATAGTCAACATTTGGACCACCAAAAGAAGTATTTCTGCCTTGGAATGTTTAATATTTTCACAACACACATTCCAGAAGGAAAATTACACACAGAATTGGTAACTAAAATTTTTCTTTCAAAATTTAAGTTTTTTTTAAGCTTCAATATCACATTTAATGGGAATATTTTTATTAAATATTTCCCTAGCTTTTAGTCTTACAACTACCTTGAAATCTGCATAGGACATAGTCTAGACAGTTATGCAGTATTTATACCTTCTGTAATATTTTTACTATTTCTGCCTTTTCCATCCTGCCTGTCTTGTCTTTTATTATCTCCTATATGAGAATATTCTTTCTCTTTGTTAAAGCATCTTTTGCCCTGTCATAGATTCAAACTTCTTCCAGATTGTCCAGAAAACTATTTGATTCATTTAAATTTAATCTTTAATTTTTTTCCTTTATACTCCTAACCATAAGATACATGTCCTTATGGCCAAAAAATGTGCTGTTTTCAATTAAAAAAATACAGCAAATAGGAAACCAACAATCTCTGTTATACTTTGAATATTAAACATCTCCAAACACTCTCATGCTAAAGCATCCTCTAGGTCAATGAGGCCGTGCCCTTGAAAGTAACCTTGGAATGTTGGCTTCTGCTTTTCTCTCTTTGCATCCTGCTGCCAGGAGGTGAAGAGCTTTCTTTCATCAGGATATTTCGCTTTAACACAGGTCCCAAAACAGAGGGGCCAAACAACCATGGACTGAAATCTCTGAACCTACATGCCAAAATCAATTTTCATCCCTTTAAGTTGGTTTTCTTGGGTATTTTCTTACCAAAACTGGATGCTAAACAGCAAATTAACCAATATACTTTATTTTCTTGTGAACATCATACATTTATTTCCTTGCTCACATGTATGTATATAATATATTGCTGTTTCTGAACTCACAGAGAAAAAGTATTTCCCAAGGCAAACTGTAGAATAAAAATGTATCCTTTATATTTCTACTAAGCAGAGAAAATATTTTTTAAATTTGATTGAGTAGCAGCATGTTTTTCCTACTACAAAATAACTGTTTTTGCATTTGTCATCATTTTATTTGGGAGAAATAGTTAGAGATTCTCAAGATATCCTGCATGCTCTAAAGTTTGCTCACTTAAATTTTGCACCCAACTTTTTTTGCCCACAGGAAGTACTTCATTTCTTTTATATTTATATTTGTTAATTGAATTTCTGTAATGAACATCAGTTCCTTTCTATTCAGTTATTTACTAATAATAGAATGACTTATAGCATGTATTACTTGATTGTAATTCATTGCTATTTATTAATTTCTTTGTTGATCATACTGTTCAAATTTGGCCACTGGATGCTCTTCTTTTTTACCCTTGTGCCTTTTCAATATGCCCAAGTGTTTTCTTTACTGTTTGGCTCTGCTTTTTTCTCATAGGTGCTCTAAGGTCATAACACAGTCTCTAACTCCCTGGGAACTATCAATGATCCTTTTCTTTAACTTTTTAAAAAATTATTCTAGACATCAAAATGTGAGTGCTTGTTTCTCTCATTGAGATAAAACTACATTTAAGCACTTTTAGTGGGCAAGGTTGGGCATATGTGTATACTATCCATGCATACACATGTGTATTTTTTTGTATCTAGTATCAGCTAAGGCAACAATAGTATATGAAATGAGTACATAATGATACTTTCTGGCATCCATTCAGCACAAGTTTCATTCAGCACTCTGCTCATTCCTAACTCCAATCCCATTCTTTATTTAAATATCTTTTAATGGAGAGAAATCTGCATCCCCCATTATCTCTACATTTGTACTCATTTATTCAATGCATGCTAACTTTAGAGAATCAATCACAAAATGAAAAGGGTTGTTGTGTGGATAATGTTTACCATGACCTGATTTACTATTCTTTCCCAGTGTGTCCAAATGGGGAGAAGGACATGATTCAATATGTACAATATTACAAAATTCCTGTGCAAAACAAACATTAGTTGTGACACTCTGAGCAATTCTATTTTGGGAGAAAACAGTTTAAGTGTTTTGTTTAGAAATCATTTATGTAGTTAATCTCATGAATAGCTTAGTGTTTTCATTTAAGAGTTAGATATAAAGATAATTATGTGATTAGGGCTGCAGAGAGATCATTTGGTTGATTGTCTGCTGATGGGTTGAATTTTAAGTTTTCAGAACAAAAACCAAAAAAAAATTGCAATAAATTAGAAAATAAAGCCTTTATTATTAAAAGGCATTTTTCCATGATGTTGAGTTTTATTAAGATTTTGTCTCAGTAAATTTTTCCAATCAAATGTAACTTAATTACAAATTTTATTTGAAATTAAAGAAAATTGTCTAATCTCTGTAAATATCTTTTCAACATTTCTTTGTAAGTGCACTATTACAACAGTAAAAAAGGGAATATTTTCTAAAATATGTACAGAAAATTATATATAATCTAAGGGCTTCTGTTCTGTATTATTCTTGAAAATCAATCTATTTGAGATACAAATCTGCATTTGGAGTGCAAACATTTCCAATTAAAATTCTATATCCATTATAGGAATATTATTCTACATAATATCATTTCTGTTCTACAAATGGGTGTGGAACAATATGCATTAGCTATATTTTCTGATTATCTTTGTGATGAATTCTTTGAACTCTTGTATAGGCATTTTAAAGTCAAGTAGGCATTTGATTTCATTCTTTGCTTTAATTTTCTTAAGAAGGGATAATCACATATATCATAGTGTCAAGACCAGAATAAAGTGAAACACACAATGCATAGTAAGACTACAACCACACAGTTTTTAATTATGCATAATTTAATATGTATTATGATAAATATATGATGAATATCTATATTATCTATATCTATATCCATCTCTATCATGTGAAAGAAAGCCAGTAGTTTGTATAAACTGAAAGAAAAATGATGAAAAAAACCCAAAGAAACAGATTTTTTTAGCCCTACAGAATGAACTCAGTTTGATTATTGATTTTATACTTCTAGGATTCAGAATTATGAAATAATAAATTGATATTTTGTAAGAGTAAGTTTGTGGCTTTTTTATAGTAACACTGTAAAAATGATACAGGCATCTTAAAAACACCCTCCATATCATATATGAAGCCTTAATATTTTTTTCTCCTCTGTGTTGATCTTACAATTTAAAGAACTTGGAAAATATTGACAAAGAAAGGAAAATCTGTCAAGCAATTCTAAGGTATGAAATACCAACATGCTGCTTGTATTTTTTTCTTTTAATAGTTATTTTAATATTATAATTGATAAGAATTGCCCTGAGACTTCAACAACACTTTTATTTCAAACATCTAAAAAATTGTTTTATTTTCTATTTTTATTTTATTTTTTACTGTTTGATGTTTTATAACACATTTGTTTTTCTTTATATGCTAAAGATGAAGTTTCTTTTGTTTGAAGATTTGTTTGTTGTTTTGAGACAGGATTTCACTATCTGGTTCAGGCTGTTCTTGCACTTACTTTGTAGCCCAGGCTGGCCTTGAACTCACTGCCCCAGCCTTGAATTCCTCCTGCCTCAGCCTCCCAAGTGCTGGAATTACAGGCATGCATGCTTGTGCCTGGATTTGTTTGAAGAACTTTTAAACAAAAAGTGTAAACATTATGAAGTTTAACATTAAAGTGCTAAAGCATTCATTGAATAGCAATCTGATTAAAATAATGATTAACAAAAAGGTATCCATTGATGATAAATGGATAAATAAAATTAAATATATATATATATATATATATTATAGAGACTGCAGTGCATATTTATAGTAGGAAAAGTTACAGAAATTATATATATATATATATATATATATATATATATATATATATATATATATATATATTAGTCACCCTCAAAATACTCTTTCTGAACACATTTGTCTATGGTTCTTTGTGCCATTTTCTGAAACAGTTCTGGAATTCTCCTACTTGGAGTATAGCTAGTTGTATTATCATGACTGCCTTGATATCCTGAGTCAATTTAAAACAATTACTTTTTGAGGTCATTTTGTTTTTGCACAACAGTCAGAAATTGTATGTTGCCATATCCAGTGAAAGAGATGGATAAAGACACACCATAGAGTTTTACTGACCT
Organism: Hydrochoerus hydrochaeris; assembly: GCA_004027455.1. Classification (NCBI taxonomy): domain Eukaryota; kingdom Metazoa; phylum Chordata; class Mammalia; order Rodentia; family Hydrochaeridae; genus Hydrochoerus; species Hydrochoerus hydrochaeris. The sequence goes on along the minus strand of PVLA01001317.1, from coordinate 313,926 downwards.
GCCTAGGTTGAATGATATTCAGCAATACTATTCACGTATATCTAAAGCAAACCTAGTAAAGACACAAAAGAAGACTGCTGAACAGCTTCAGGAAATGAAAGAATAGGGTAAGTATTTTGAAGCAATTGAGAATATTTGAATGGTAAATGCCAATGTGGTTTTATTGTAATAATTTGTTTAAATTTAAGCATTCACCATGTACTTAGATCATGCTACACACACGTTATGGAATACTATTCAGCCACAAGAGAATATAATTCTGCCACTTCTGACATAGAGAGAACTGGAGAACACTATGTTCAGTGACATAAATCTGAAACAAAGAAATAGATACTATATTCTTATTTACTTGTAAAAACAGCAACGTATTATTTCACAGACATTGATAACACAATACTGACCAGTAAGGGATAAACAGAATTGTACAGTGGGGAGAACAACCGAGTTTGGATTACTGTTACTAACAGGCACTTAGTTTAATTTTAATTATTTGATTTTTCTTGCCACTGTTGTAAATGGTACTGTTTTTCTAATTTTTTGGAGTAGTAGAATACCATTGATTTTTAAGTGCTGACTTTATTTTGATATATTCCCACATTTTGGTTATTAGGAGAATTCTTGGTGGAAACTGTTAGGTATTTTACACATAGGATCATGTCTTTAACAAATAGTAGTATTTTAATGTCTTATTTCCTGTATGCATGACTTCCATTTGCTTTTCTTGGTTTGGCTTCTCTGGCTAATGCTTCAAATACTACATGGATCAGGAATGGAGATAGTGGACACCTTTGTCTTGTTCCTGATTTTAAGAGAAGGTTTTACCCTTTTCTCATTGCATAATATTGGCCATATTGTTGGTAGGAATATAAAATGCTGCAACCACTAGGGAAATCAGTATGGAGGTTCTTCACAAAACCAGAATAAAATCTCCATTTAACCCAAGTATTACCCCAATAGGTATCTTCCCAAAAGAGTTATATTTCATATTACAGTGATACATGCATATCCATATTTATAGTACCACAATTCATAATAGCTTCTTAGTAGTAGCCCAGATGAATGGATAAAAAAATATGGTATTTATGTGCAATGAAGTATCAATCTGCTATGAAAAATATGAATTTGATAATTTTGTAAGCGAATGAAGGCATATTAAAACCATTACACTGAGTGAAATAAATCAGACACAAGCTTAAATATCACATACCTTTTCTTATGTGAGAAAACCAAAGTTCAAATAACTTTTTATAATTGGCAATTTATAGGAATCAAGTGTGTAGATCTTTTTACAATTGAGGAGGAATTTAGAATTCCTCTAAATAAGGAGATGGAACTAGAGGAGAAGGAAGTGAGAGGAAGTAAAGTGGAAAGAATCCAGATGTAGTGTGCACATGTATTTATTCCCTAAAAGAGATGCACACATTTTACATTGCAATTGTGTAATAGTAACACAAAACTAAAGAAACGTAAAATACAGTGTAAATGGGGTAAATACTCTCTATTTTAGAAACTTATGTTGCCATACTTAAATATAGCATGGTTTTTCTTTTTTGAACAATCCAAACTATAAATAATTTGAAGAGCAAAATAAAGTATGTGTAACAGAAAACATTAAAGGTATAAGCTTTGTAAATGGGAAAAAGATTTAGAGATGGATGGGAAAAGAAGACAGGTTGAGGAAGTGGCAGTTAAAAAGATATATACATGTATCAACTCCCTATAATGAATGTAACTATTATGTATCACAAAAATGTAGTGATAAATATTTTAAAAAATAAAAATACTGTAAGGAAGAACTACCTCTAGAATCATACAGCCCAACAGGCTTACCATAGTCTACAGATCATTATTAGATATTTTGAGATAACTAGAAGAGTTTGAAGGTTCCCAATCTATAAAAAAGTGAATGAGGCAGAAATGCTAATTAGTCTGAAGTGTTCATTAATCATTATATGTAGCAAATTATTATAATATACCCACAAACATGATATGTCATTTAATACTTTAATAAAAGAGTATTTGGTGCTAATTTCCAAGAGTTTATAATCTCAATAAAAAGATCACCTTTGAAATGTATCTATCATTGATGATTTGTCAAAAAAGGAGAAAGGAAAACATTTTGAGATTGGACAACAGGAAAAAATTATCTAATCTAGAGTGCCAGAGAGAAGATATCCCTGTGTTTCAGCTCATAAAGTACAGAGACAAATTGCTCCATTCATGAAAAGAAAAGTATCTTAATAAGGATAATTAACTTCTATAAACAATAGCAATTACTGAAACATGTTAAACGGTGAAATCTCTGAAGAGATTAGTCTAGTTGCATCTTAGAAAATAAGCTACTGAATCAGAATGCCTTCTCACTGCATTGCTCCTCTGAACACTAACACATTATCCTGCTCTTGGATTTTAACTGATGTTTTTAATTGAAATAGTATTTGTGTGTGTTTATGATAATTTAGAACTTTAAAAATATTTATTTCCACCCATGTTCACATCTCATTGTTGAGTTTTTGCAGAGCTCTTGTCTTCATTCCATTAGTACCTTTTTTCCAGAAATACTCTGTAATGCAAATGGAAACCAGAAAATTAACTTCTTCAATCAACAGTAGTGTCCCAGTTCACAAACTTAATTCATTACATTATTCTAAGGAAAACAGCAGTAATTGTGTTCTTCACTGGATTTGAAGTGCCTAAATAGAAGCTAAATGTTGCCAAATGTTTCTGTTTTCAAACTGAATTACTCAGGAACAATAGTGTTCATGAACCCACATATTACTGCATTACAAACATGGGTAGAACAAGTGTGAGTAGATGACAAGCAAACACTCCTGTGTCAGGTATATGGACTTTGGGACACCCACTCTCTGTCCTGATGAAAGAATATATTACTGGTCTCTGAATCAAGCTTTTGTAGAGTTTGAACTTGTTGAAATTCTTTTATATGAATGACTAGATATGAAATTATATATTTCCTTCCATCTGTCCATCCAGTATACATTCCTTGCCATAATGCTCTGAAACTAATATATGGATAATGCATAATATATTCATATTTATATATTTAGCTTGTTTCCATTAGCTTGATAATAGCAAAATATGTTCATATTTATATATTTAGTTAAAATTACATATTAGCTTGTAAACATGGATAGAGGTGCTAAATAGTAACAGTTTTATAACTAACCCTAAATCCTAAAGTAATGGCAATGTTTTAGGCAGAATGTTTAAAAAAATCATTTCTTCTGAATAGGCAGCTGTTAGAATCAGAATCCATAAAATCAGAAGTGACTGATGATGCAAATAAAGACGATCTATGTAAATGACTATGAAACAATACGATTTTTGTTTCATTATAATGAAACTATCCAGTATTATGCATGTGCATTCTCCTTTGTATTCCTAGAAAATTTGGACTTGATGAATTTTTATTTTTTAAATATATAAAGTTTAATATGTGTTATCTTTTCAATGTGAAGCTCAAATAAAGTGCATATTCCATGGCGAGCTACATTTCTTTCCTATATTAAGGAAATGTGAATGACCTGGCAATCCTTTCCGTTTTTCTTCTATTAAAATATTTTTCACACTGGGAGTAGCGGTACTAGCTCGAAATTTCTGCTACACAAGTAGCACATGCAGGAGGATCACGTTTCAGTCCAGTTTGGTCAAGTTAGCAAGACCTAATGTAACTAAACACTCAGGCGTGCGAGCGGGCACACACCGCAAATGCACATTTTTATCCTTCCAGAAATGCAGCTTTCATGGTTTTTTAAATCAAATTTTCTTTGTTATTTGATTCTTATCTTTTCCCTGTAAAATCATTTTTTTCTATACCATTTGACCAAGAAATAACCCCTGATTGTAAATTTATTCAAGTAATACTGCTTTTGAATAGCCAATTTTTTTGTGGGAGTAAGTTAAGAAAGGGGTCACTATGTAATTCAGGCAGGCCTTAAGCTCACCATGTAGCCCAGGCTGGCCTTGAACTCCAGGTGACCCTCCCATATCAGTCTCCTGAGGTTGGAGTTACAGATCTGTGCCACCACCCCAACTGAGAACCAATTTCTTACTCACAATTCTGAAATAAAATCTCTCTTCTTTTTTAATACCGTGTTCTATGTATGCATAGTCATACATTAACACTCATCAGACTTTATTGGACCACAATAAAGTGGACCACACCTATTTCTCATTAAACTTTGGAAAACAGTCTCTATGTTTGTTTTTGAAACTCTCAGACATATAGAGTACATTTAGATCATTAGATAATATTTAGAGCTTGAATCTCATTTCATGTTGAAAATAATTAATGCTGATCCCAATATAAATAACACAAATATACACAAATAAATATTATAAAGTTTTAGATGACTTAAGAATAAAAATTGCCATGCTACATAGTATGAAATGAATATTGTTAGATGTTTTATATTTGTTAACACTCAAATTATATAATAAATCATTACATATCAAAACTGATCTCTAATTTGGTGAATAGCATTGTATCCCTTCCCTGCATAATTGCTAGGGTGGAATGCTCATAAGTGTACACGTATATTTGTATATATGCATGTGCATCATTTTTCTGTGACCATGTTCTAATAATGCTGGCAGTGTGTTTATAAGACATATAAAATGAAGATATGCATAAATTTTAAAATAGTTTTATTCACTTATACTATCACCAATAAAATATAAGAATTTCCTTTCCTTTATATCTTTAACAATCTCCTGTAAAGATATCCATCTCTTCCAATAGGTCCAAATGTCCTATCTTGTGGGGGGGAAATGCATTAAAAAGACCAATTGTGGCCTTATGCAGAAGTTTCAGCATTCTGTGATAATGTATTATATTTGTATTCTTATCTAATTTCATATCTACTCCCTAATTATTTGAAAACTGGAATTTTAGGTGTCTGAAAATTATCATCTTCAAGTCTAACACATGGGGCCTTGGCAAGGAAACTTTTGAGAAATTGGCCAAAGGACTGGCATTTGAGAACTAAAATTCTCCAGGGAAAGCATAAGCCTCTTGTTGCAGCTGTCAGCACAGCTGTGTTCAGGCAGGTAAATGTTTGTAACAGGTGCAGGTTGAGAAAGGCAAACTGCACAGCTTCAGTGAACAGACTGTTCAGAACTTGGTGTCCAATGAGCCCCAGCTTTTGGTGCAAACAGCTGGTGCTGAAGGCTTGTGGGATGCATAAAGCAGCATTTTGATGATCATATAAAAGAAAGTTTTTATGCAAAGCTAAACTTACCTTAAAAATGGCAAATGTATGAATGTATTTGCAGTTTTTGCAGAGCTCTTGTCTACAAGAGCGTTGGTGGGTTGAACAATTATTATTTATTTTCCTTGTAGTTAGCATGGGTCTTGAAATAGTTTAGGTTATGTATATGGGTAAACAATACCAGGCTGTATTTTTTAATTCTACCTCTTAGTTTTATTTTTAATATTTTCTTATGAAATTGATTGCTATATAAAGTATATAGTGCTGGAAGAACAAATCTATTATTCACATCAATTAGGACATAATTATAAAATCACTCACTTAAAAGTAAAACATTGCTAAATTTAAAAATATTTTATATGTGTGCAGCAACCATCTTAGGTTAGTGTTTGAATTTCATGTGTGTTATTATCTTGCCTTCTTTCTGTATTTCATAAGTATATTTGGCTATATAGATTTACACTTATCTAACTAACACATCGATCCTTTTTGCATTTTAGAACCTAATAAAATAGAATCATATTGAAAGCACCATTTTGTGACTTGTTTCTTAAATTTATTTTATCAATTGGCACAACTCTATGTGTTTATGGAGTTCAGTGCACACAGCATGGAATGATCAAATCAAGGCAAATGGCCTACCCATCATCTCAAATGCCTGTCATATCTTTGTGTTGAGAACAATCAAAATCACTTCTAGATATTCTGAAAAGGGCAACACACCATTGCTACTATAATCACACTTTCATGTGATAGTACAGAACTTATTCCTCATAGAAAACCGTAAGTTCATTCCTATTAACCAATCACAACACATGCTCTTTACCCCTGTGCTCCTAACCTCTACTACCTAGAATTGGACTGTATTTTGTGAGATCGACCATTTTGTATTCTACATGAGTAAAATTATGCAGTTTAAATTTATTTGTAAAGTTAATTTAAATTTGTAAATTTAATTCAAATAATCCTCAAAACACTAATTTGTTTATTTCTACTATTTATATGTTCCTTTATTTATGGAAATATCACATTTTTTGCACTTTCTTGTTCATGGGTAGTATTTGTAAACTTTCTATTGTGAATAATTTTGCTTATTTCCATTCTTACATATTGCTTTTTATACCAAAGTTTAAGACTTTTTGTTGATTTTATAACTAGGAATATAACTATTGGAGAGGACATGTTGAACTTTTTATTACTTTGTGATTATAATAGCAAATTGTGTTTAAGCATTTGTAACAAATTAATACCTATCAACCAATTAAGTTACTCAAAAATTTATATTTTTATAGATGTTAACTTTTTAACTCAATTTCTATAAAATCTGTTAATTTGCATTTTAATATTTACAGAAGAGATCACAATGTTTAGAATAATATTTTAAATTCAGTATTGATTTCCTCATATATGCGATGTTTATTAATTTTTTGCTTACTTTATGTTAGGGTTTATTACATTTACTTCTCTGGAACTAAAACCTTTGTAATTAACCAAATTTTCTGAGGAAGAAAAATAATATAAGATAAAATATATTTCTGCTTGTTGGTTCTTTTGTGCCAGGCAGGCGCTTATGCTGCTATATCCCTGGCTGCTGACTGGTTCTTTATACATCAAGTTTACTAAACTTTCCCCAAAATACAGTATCCATAAATTATTTTCTGTTTCTGTGTGGTAAATTGTACATTATATGCACAAGCTCAGGTAGTATCGTAGACTAAATTTTGTTTTCCCCCTAAAAATCAAATATAGGAACTCTAAGCCTCCAGGGTGGCTGCCTTAGAAGGTGGAACTCAGGAAATAATTAGGACTCAGCAAGGTCATAAATGTGGACCGTGATTTGATAATTCATTTTCTATAGTTTGAAAGGCATTAGGATGCTTGCTGTCCCTTGCCACCTCCACCTCTTGCTTCTCTTAAGAAGGGCAATGTCAGGACAGGGCAGAAAATGTTGAATCTGATAATCAGGAGAACTATTCCAAGCAATCTACATTTCCAAACCTTGGCCTGGCTCTTCTAATCTGCAAAATTGTGAAAAAGTACATTGCATTATCAAACCACTTAGTTTATTTTATTTTGATGAGTTCCCTGGCTTAATTCCTCCGAGCAAAAGGGGACAAAAAATAACATCCACCGTGAATATCCCAGAACTTGTGAGGCAGAAACACCTGTGTATATTGGACAATCATAGAAAGACATGCTCAAACAATCAAAGAAATAAATGGTTCTCTTCGAGTATTGGCATTCCACAAACTAGCACAATGTCGCAGAGTTGGAGACAAATTCCCCACCATTCTAAAACTCTAAATTTTAATTAATCAATCATTTGTGCCATGTTAAAAATATTTATATTTTTATTACTGCCATTATTTTTGTTTGTTTTTTATGTCAATATTAATGAGAGATATGGAACCCATCTTACAAAATATAGTCACACTGATTTTGTTGTTTTATTTTTTGTTCTATATTCTTTATGTGAATACAAGTTTAGGATAACTGTAATTGCTCTGGTGCCTTGGGTAGCATGGTCATCAGTATTTACAGAGAATAGATTTAATTCAGGACATAATCTATAGAATTATTTTATAATATCCACCCAAGAAGTCAAATGCGGAAGAGTGAAGGCAATCTGTCACACACTACAAATCTGTACTGAGGATCTGCACTGGGAAAGCCCAAAGGTCAGTGGTGGATATTAAAAAGTCTACCCCAGCAGAGTGCAGAATCCATTACAGCAGGCTGAGGGATCTACACTGGAGCTAGGAAGTGACTCTCAAGGTAAGGACCAAAGCTTCCCAGAGAGAACCATGGCCATCCTAAGTGACAGCGAAGAATCAAGCTCCTCTGAGGAGCAACAGCACGCCTTCTTCCCCTCTAGTTCTCCTTTTATACTGCTGGCAACAATCCTCAGTGGACCTAGAACTGTACTGATTCAGTTCAACTGAGTGTTACAAGTTGACCATTAGTTAACCCACCACAGCTGGAGACAAACAACTTAGGAAACTGAGCTCACCTTGTAAATAATGACAACAGGGAAAAACATTTCCTTTAGTTTTAACTCTCATTCTCCCCACCCCTTAATCTCTTTTCTTTTCTCTCCTCCTCCTCCTGTCCCTTCTCTTCCTTCAGCTTTCTCCCCCACCCCGCCCCACACCTCTATCTATTGTTCTGGGGATCCAAGATCAAAGCAGAACCTCTTAGCATCCCTGAAAGCACCCTGCCACTGAACTACATCCTCAGCATCCTCTACTTTGCTCTTTTAACTGTACAGTATAAAATACTTTCAAATGCCAAGAAGTCCTTTGCCAGTTTTATGACTCAGAGATATTTTTTTCTGGAGGAACTTGGGGCCATGTATTTGAAAGGCAAACAGCAATGGAAATGGCACCCTATCTCCAATTCTGTGGAAATGTGAAAGCCTAACTCAACTAGAAATTATACTGCAAAATATAAATCTACCTTTGTCCGAAAGATATGCCAATTTTGTTTTTCTTTTGGATAAAACTTCAGCTACCACAGATGGTCTTCCAATTACCAGGTAATGTTAGGATGAATTAGGTGACAAATGATGACAAATGAGACTGTCGAGTTTTCTTACTTCAAGATTTTTTATGCTTTATTTTGACAACATATATGTAATGGATTGTTTCTACTTGGCTGTATAGAATGATGGAATTTCATTATGGTTGGGCAGTGTCTTCGAAGACTGTGGCAATGATTGGCAAAACAATGTGTTTTAATGTTTATTCAATAATAAAAGTGTTCTCTTTGCTGCCTTTGAGGATTATGAGTGAGAGAATATTTTAATTATATGTCCTCAACACTTTTACTTGCAGCATTATTAAATATCTTATAACCATGCATTCTTAAAGCTTTTCTAGGCCTGCTGTATTTCATGCTCTTTTATTTTAAAAACAAAAAAAGAATAAAAATGCTGATACAGAATTTCAACACAAAATAATATGAGATTAACACTGGTTAATATATTGTTCATTTTTATCTTCAAAGTAATTGATCAGATTACAAGATAAAGGCACGAGAAAAGTGATCAAACAATGAAAGCACAAATTATTCTTTTTGATGAACTAACACAAATTAGTAATATAGTTATCTATCTTATATATATGCATATATATGAATGAATATATATAAATAAATATGCATGAATATAAATGAATGAATATTGTTGGGGTTCTGCAAGCAAAGGGAAAATAAAGGGTCACACACATTAAGGGTCAGCAAAATGGCTGCCACCCAGCCAGCCTAGGCAAGTAGCTTTTATTGAGATAAAGAACAAAGAAACTCAAATTGCGCATGCTCAAATTAAATAACTTGTTTACTTCTTGACCTTACAGGACCTCATGTTTTTACCTTGAGATGGGGGTGATGTTTCAAGGCCTGCACTTTTCCTGTAACATTGTCCACCAGATGTGTCTGGGACAAAATGTAGTCAGTGTGGCCTCTCTACAGAATATATATATGAATGATTACATATGCAGACATATAATCTAAACCCTTCTTTCTTTTCTCCTTTCCCCTATCCCAGTTGTTCTTTCCTTTTGAGCAGTTTCTTTCCCTTTCACTTTCACAATATCTATTTTGCATTTTGCACGTTATTTACTCTTTCAATTTTTTACTCTAGGGAGACGATACAATATTTACACATGAGTCTGATTTATTTCACTTATGAATATGGTCTCAAATCGCATTCATTTACCTATAAAAGTCTCAAATTTAGCCTTTTTTTATAGCTGAGTAATACTTCATTATATAAAAGTACCTCATCTTTTTTACCCATTCTGTGGGCATTTGGGTTATTTCCAAGATTTGTCTATTTCAAATTGTGCAGATATAAACATGGGCGCACATATATTGCCGTAGCATAATATTTTTGATTCTTCTTGGAAGATATCCAGAAGGGAAATAGCTGGATTGAATGAGACTTCCAATGCTAGTTTTTTGAAGAATCTTCACACTGCTTTCCACAGTGGTCGCAGCAGTCTGCACTCCCACCAACAGTGGAGAAGCATTTCTTGCTCCCCGCAGCCTCATCAGCATTTGTTATTGTTTGATTTCTTATTGACTGCCATTCTTCCTGGAGTAAGATGGAATCTCAGCATTGTTTTAATGTGCATTTCTCAAATGACAGTGATGTGGTACATTTCTCCATATGTTTATTTACCATTTGTATTTTTTCATCTGAGAAGTGCGTGTTCATCTGAGATGCCCATTTTTGGATTGGGTCTTCGAATTTGGGAGGCCTGATATTTTTTCAGTTCTTTACATTTCTACATAAAATTTCTTTGTCTGAGGGTCAGTTGGCTAAAATTCTTTCACATGTTGTGGGCTTTCTTTTCACTCTGTTGGAAATTTCTTTTCCCATGAAAAATCTTTTTAAGAAGATGAAACCCCAATTGTTGATTCTTTCGAGTACTTCCCACATGAACTCTTTTCCTATCCCCTGTCTTCAAGATTTCTACTTAACTTGTCTTCCAGTAGGGTTAGTGTTTCTGTTTTAATATATAGAACTGTGATTCATTTTGACTTTAGTTTAGTGCATGGTGAAGAGAGGGGTCTAACTTTAGTCTTCAGCATTTGGAAAGCCAGGTTTTCTAGCACCATTTATGAAACAGGCTATCTTTCTTCCAGTCAACATGTTTGGATCCTTTGTCAAAGATAAGGTGGCTAAGTTTCTTTGTAGTTGTGTCTGAATCTTCTAATCTGTTTCTCTGATCCTCAAGTCTGTTTGTTGTTGTTGTTTTGTTGTTGTTGTTTTGCCAGTGCTATGCTGGTTTTTTTTCAAAGCAGCTTTGTAGTATAATTTCAAGTCTGGGATTGTGATGCCTCCTACCTTATCTTTGTGGCTCAGGATTGTCTTTGCTATTGTAGGCCTCTTTGGTTTCCAAATGAATTTTAGGATTGTGAGGGACACTAATGGTATTTTGACCAGAATTGTGTTAAATCTGTATGATGGTTTTGGTAGTATGATCATTTACACAATGGTGATTCTTCCTTATAGAACAATAAGTGATATCTTTCCATTTCCTGATATTCTCTTCAACCTGCTTTTTGAGAGTAATGTACTTTTCTATATAATGATCTTTTACATCCTCTATTAGACTGATTCCTAAGAATTTCATTTTTTGAAAACTACTATGAAAGGTATTATTTCCATAATTTCTCTTTCAGCAAGTTTGTTTTTAGTGTATAAGAATGCTATTCATTTTTGAGTGTTGCTAATGAATTTGCTTACTAACTTTAGTAGTCTTTTAGTGGAGCTTATGGGATCTTCTGTGTAGAGTATCACATCATCTGCAAATAATGATAATTTAATTTCTTCCTTTCCTATTCTTTTTCTTTTTATTTCACTCTTGTCTAATTTCATGTTTTTTATGTTTTACAATTAAACCAGCTTTCTTTGACTTCATTCTTGATTTGATGATGAGACTTAAAAATATGTTTACATTAGTTCTATGTCTATTACAATGTAGACTATCTAATATTAGAATATTTTTGAACTAGTGAGTTGTATCAATTTATATTAATTTTAATATCTGTTGTTTATTTTTAATCAATACATTTTTTATTTTTGTCTTATTTATTTACATCTTAAAATGCTTTTCTTTTTTGACTAATTCTCTTTTTATCTTCTTATAACTTCTAAATTTCCCATTTTGTTCCTCTGATTTATTTTTCTTTAAAATTATCCTTGAAATGCTAGTATTCTGAATTTAGAGTACAATGTTAATTAAGTTTACTATTTTCTTTAAAAATGCATATTTTAGAGAAATTTAACACCAAACATCTCCTAATTTATACACTACTGTGTTCTAGAGTTATGATTTATATTATTTTAAATGTATACTATTGTTTATTATATTTTATCATCATTCCTTACACTTTTGCATGATTAGTTTTTATATTACACTTTTTTCTTTTTAATAATTGTTATTTTCAGAGCTGAGTTACGGCTCAGTGGTAGAACATTTACCTAATATGTATGAGGCCCTAGATTCGATTCCTAGCATCAAACAAAGAAAAAAACAAAATAAAAATATACATATATATTTATATGTGGTTTTGGTATTCCTTCTTTCAAGTCCTTTCTTTCTCTGATATTTTACTTTCTTCTCAAACTGAAATTACGTTGCTAATAAGCCTCAAATTTTGTTTGTATGAACATCTCTTTCTTTGTATTTCTGTTATTCTACAAAGATCTAGGTACTACAGAAAAATGTCCAGTATAAAGGAAGATCTTAATTATTAATATTCAGTGGAACTGGTAAAATGAAGGAGTGAGGGATTAAACATCACCTAATGACAATAATTCACTGTTGGTCACTGATAAGCCCATTATCAAAAGAGTTATTTTACATGTAGTGTGGTTAATAATGATCAACTAATGCAACAAGATGTCAAATTGGAGGCTATGAAGTATATCCTTTCACTACTGAAAAAGGAAATAACTATCATTGAAATAGCAAAGTTATGGATGCCCAGAAAATTTCCAATCAGGGAAAAGGGGTATTTTGAAGAAAATGAAGCAGCTGATATTTAGTCTCCTTAATCTCTCTAAATATAAACAGTTACTGTAGAAAATTGGTAGTGGCTACTGTCACTGAAATTAATTTGGCAGGTAAGAGAAATATTGAAGCAACAAACTCTAGTGGAAACCAATATCAAGGACATATTCTGGGAGCTGGGTCCTCAGTGCAGCAGAGGTGAAACTGATAACTTTAAAGGTTATGGCCTGGTTGGAAATCTCTAGTGGGTGGGTCACTGGGTGCTCTGCCATTATTGAAGGTTACAATAGTTCTTCTGCTACCCTTTATTGGTTCTTGAACAACTATTGTTATAAAAGCCTGAGTCAAGTCCCGTCTAGCCCTCCAACTTCCTGTACTAAGATCTGATCAGTTGCTCCTACATAAGCTCTCTCCATTGAAATCCACAGTCCAAGGGAATACTTGCCAAAGCTGTGCCCATAACACCATTAAGCAGTTTGAACTTTGTCTTCAAAATTTTCATTTAAGTGAACCTCTTTACTTTATGACTTGGCCCATCTCAGTATTTTGTTGTGATATCAGAGTAGTATGGTCATAGATTGGCATGCTGAGAATGCAAGCTTGTACCTCGGCCAGGCTGCTGTAGATGTGATGTCCCTACTGTAGTGAAAAGAAAATTTAGAAAATAGAATGCAAACTCACTTTAGAATTTGGTTTTAGGTACACAAGGTTGAGGGTGATGAAAATTATGAGATTTTAAATATATTGGATTAGGACATACAATTTTCATGTTTACTAAGTTAGGTCCAATCATGATAAATTTATAAATATGGAAAGTAGATAAGGATATACAAATTCTATTTTCTGTATACAGTGGTAAATCCTACCCTCTCTTCACATGCCAATAATTTAACCAATTGATTATAGTTGATAATTTAGTTGATCATCAGAAAAATTATCCTTTGTAATCATTAATTTTTGTGTAAATTTGGGTGACCTATTGTGCCCAGATGTGGGGTCAGCATTAGTTTGCAAGTTTCTCTAAGAGTGTTTTTGGTTGGTACTAAAACTTAAGTTAGTGAGATAGTCTTTCGAGAGTTCAGTTATTATTATGGTTTATGTCTGGATGTCCCCTGAATCCTCATTGCACTAGGGAGTGGATATTTTTGGAAGCAACTTAATCCAGTTTGTGATTCATTGTTAGTGCTGGGACTGGGGCTGTGAGTGTAACACACACCCTAGGGCAGAAAGCCTACATACAAGAGAGGAAAAGTTGTTTTCCCTCATCTTTTGCTCTTTTCACTTTTACTGTCTTCCACTGCCATGAACTGTTGCCCCTCTGCCATGTGTCGCCTTGCCTTGGAGTCAGCTGATTATAAACTAAAACTTCCATGAACTGTGAACTAAATAAACCTTTCCTCTTTTAACATTTTGTGTTGAGTATTTTATCCCAGCAACAAGCAAAAGTTGACTAAGACAGGTACAGTGTCAAATAGGTAGTAATACTTTGCAGAAATTTTGCAGTTACTTTGAACCATTTTCCAATATATGTGTTATTTCTTCTGTAATCAGGATTTATAAGTTCACGAATAAAAGGATAGAAATAAAAGTGACAGGAATCCTTTTTATCCCTAGTGATGCAGTAGCATTGCCCTAGTGGCTATATTGGCATCATGATTTTATGCTCTGTTTTCCTAAAAGCAAGGAATATTTCTGTTAGCAGATGCAGCAATGTTTCTATTGACCTGGAGGATAATATGATAAGCCAACAACTTTGAAACTTTCATGCTTCCTGAATGAACTAAGATGGAAATAACTTCTTGCTGAGATCACTCACTGACCCAAATTCTCAAAGGCAAATTTGACTATCACTCCACAAAGGAGGAAACAAAGAGCATTTCTGTAACTGCTTAAGATTCTAGGTATGTCTTAGGATGTCCCATGCATTAGTAATTACACTTAATAGAAAATAATACCGGTAGCTTTCATACATGCTATTAATTGGTTTCAGAAGTTTTGATGAGTTCCAAAATCTAGAACCAACCATTATATTTTGTCTTGAAAGAGTAGTGGGACTTGATTCAATCAACACTGTCAAATCCAACTAGTGTTACAAGTATTAAATCATGAGTAAGGAGATGGACAAAATTTTCTCATCAAAATGTATTAATATCAAATCAAGTACCAAGGTATAACTTTACAACCACCTAATCCAAGCAAATCTAGTAATTGATTTTTTATGAATAAATATGTAGTTACACTACAAAGTAAGCTAGAATCACCTGAAGAACTTGCTATAAGCAAGAATAGTGTGGAATAGGTAGGGAGAAAATTTAGCTACAAATATGAGCAATAGCCAATTACAGAAATGACAATCATTCTCATGAGCATCCCTGCTTTATATTGTTATGTGTATTTATATGTGCATATATTTCTTCCATTGTTTATTCCTTTATCATATAGTGTTGGATATTTTGCCTCCATATTTATATTTAGTAATATATGTTAATGGTTTATTGTGCTATTTAAATTGTAGGATAGAATATAAAACAGTAGAATCAAAGTTTCTCAGAGTTTTTTCAATTTATTTTGGGAAAATAGTGCATTTTGGGTTGGCTCCTGAATAGGTGTATTATATTAAGTGGAAGAATAACCTTTATATTGTCTTTATTTCAGTGTATATTTCTGTCAAGTTAATAAGCTTTTGGCTTTTGGCCTTGTATGTCAACTTGCCTTGGTCACTGTACCCAGATATGTAATCAAACATGATTCTAGATGTTTCTGTGAGAGAGTATTCTTAGATGAGATGTACATTTAAATTGGTGGACTGTGAGTATAACAATGTCCTCCACAACATGGGTGTGCTGCATCCCATCAGTCAAAGTCTGTGAGAGAAAAAAACCAAAAACCAACAACCAAAAAACCAACTTCTAAGAGAGACCAACTTCATCTACAGTGTTTTCTTTTTTTAACTGTGGTCTTCATCCTAACAGAATTTAGCTGTAAAGTGCATCTTAAGCTCTGGCCCATTTTGATTTTGTGCTTTCCAGCATTCAGAGTAGTATGAGATAAATACATTTCTTTCTATATCTGTTTGAATTGTATTGGTATTGCTTTTTTTTTTCCTTTTTTGGGGGTGGGAGGTACAAGGAATCAAACTCAGGACCACATGCTAGCCAGGGAGGCACCATGCTGCCCAGCTATATCCCGAACCTGGTCCTGTTTCTTTAGAGAATCCTGACTTGAAGAACATACTCTGATTTATTTTTGCTGAATGAATCCTAAATTCTAGCAAAATGGTAAATGTAACTTGTAACTTAAACAAAACAAAATGTTAGAAGAATTTTGAAGCAAAATCTAGAGATTTAATGTGTAGAGATAATATTTCTTTCTGAATTGAACTATTATCAGGGTATTTATTAATGGTAGATTTTAAATATAAATTGTATATTTACATTATTAATATTCTATTTTTAGGAATTTTGTAGTAACAGATAATGGTCTGAAGACACTTAGAAATAATAAGTAAGAAGGCAATAAATGTGCAGCCCATAGTGTAGTAGGTCTGGGAGTTCACTGTTTTAAATTATGAAATCCTTTTAGATCATTATTTATTTATTTTTAGTATTTGGCTTTTGTACATGCTGAGCAATATCTGAATCACTGAGCTACCACCCTAGATCTAAGGTCTTAGAGGTAAAAGCAGAACTGTTCATCACTGGCCAAAGACAGAAATTTGTTGGGCATCAGAGAGTACCTTCTAAAGATAAAACCAGAACATCAAATTCCTCAACACTTATGCAAAAGACTATTTTTATATAAATCTTTGTGTAAGCTAAAATACATGTAACTTCTAGTTTACTGAAGTATTTTCAATGCTTTTCTTGTATTTATTAAGATAGTTACATAATTTTCTATTAACATACTAATGTGATGAATCACATAAGTCTTTTTAATATTAAGTGACTTTATAGATTTCAGAAAATCTCAAATTATACATGATTTATATATACATAAAATACATATGTGCCCATCTATGTATAACTATATATGTATAATAATAATCATTGCCCTGGTTTGCCAATACTTTGTTTAGAATTCTTATCATTACCATATTTGATTGAAATTAAGGAAACTACTAATTAAGCCACACAAAATTATTATCAATTGAAATTTTTACTCCATATCTACTAAAAACAATTCATCATATGCATTCAGGCATAAATTTTATCATGTCTATTTTTTATACATACCTGAAAGGGAAACCACAAATAAAATTAACTAGATAAGAATTTTACACTTATATAATCATATATATATATATATATATATATATATATATGCTGATACACAGATATACATGTGCATTGATAAAGATATGATATAATCTACATAAGTATTATAGTTTTAGTTACAAGACAAGTTGTATGTCTGTCACAGAAGACTTTTAAGAAAACTTATGAAATATTTCCATATCATAAGTAAAAAGTAGAAAATTGGAAACTAGATCAAATATTCATTACCAATTCAGAAATGAGAAAATGCTGTATTAATTCAATAAAATACTTTACAAGAATAAAAAATACCTGATATCTGTAACATTATTTTCTGACAGATTTAATGATTAGTAAAAAGATAGAAACAAAAATGTAGTTATTGCATGATCCTTTGTGTATAAGCCAAAATAGAAAAATATAATTAAACAGTTGAAAATCAGAATAGTTTTCATCCTTAAAAGGAGTATAAATTACAAAGTCAGAATAAGAAGGCTTCTAGGGTATAAAATATTTAGATTTTATTTGAATTTATAAACAGTGAGTGGTATAAGTATTTATAAAACTTTATCTGCATATGCATTTAAAATCAGTGTTCCTTCTCAATGTACATTGTTTAATTCAATCAAAACATCAATTTTTTCCTTCTACATATGTAAACACATGCACATGTACATATACACATATAAATATGGATGTATGTGTCTTTATAGAGTTTTATTTAGCATTTTCAATAACATGACTTTCGTGTCTATTAGTGTGTGTGTGTGTGTGTGTGTGTGTGAAAGTGTGTGTGTGTGTATTAAAAACTCATGGTCAATTTAAACACCAGCTGAACTGAATCAGCATGGTGCTGAGCATGGATGGCCCCACTGAGGGCTGTTGCCAGCATGAAAAAGAGATCTGGAGAGAAAAAAGAAGCATTGTGGGTTTTCCTAAGTGAATGTTGTTTTTTGGAGCTGCTGATTCTTGGGAGCTGTTGGTTCTCCTGGAAAAGCTTGCCTTTCTGGCTTCTTGATATGAACTCAGCTGTTATCATCAGAGGAGATCAGGACCTTGCCACTGAGAATGGCTGTAGTTAACTCTGAGGGAGCTCTGATCCTTACTTTGAGCATCACTTCCTGGCTCCAGAGGGGAAGGTGGTGTGCTGTTCAATCTCCAGGAGAAGCTTGTCACTCTGGCTTCCTGATATGAACGTGACTGTTCTCATGGTTCTCATGGTTAGAGGAGCTCAGGACCTTGCTGTCACTGTGGATAACTGTGTTACTTTTGTGGGAAGCTGGTCATTATTTTGAGTGATACTTCTTGGCTCCAGTGCAGAACCCTCAGCCTACTGGTACAGTTCCTTCACCCCACTGACATAGACTTTCTAGTTTCCCCCACTGACCTTGGGACCTTATAGCACAGATCCATGAAATAGACTTACTTACATGAGTCACTGTGATTGGCTCTAGGTTTTCAGCTGAACTCATGCAGGTTATTACCATGGGACCCAGGTCTTTAGTTTGTGGACAGATTTCCTGCACTTTCTTTGTATTTGACTCCTTTGGTAACTATTATAAATAATACTATAAATTACACGTCCTCTATATAATTGTTCTCCTTACAACTCCTCTCCTGACTACAACATTGTTATAATACTGAAATCCCCAAGACAGGCAACTTTTTAAAGAAAATATGTTTGTTTACTCCATAGTTTTGGAGGTTAAAAGTTTGAGATCACATGTCTCCACTGGTTCAACTTCTGGTAAGAGGATAAGGAAGAAAATGCTTGTTATTAGCACATTTATTATGGAAATGTTTTTGAAGTTAACTTTTTACTACATGAGAAAAGAACTTTTCACAATATTTATACTGAATATTTTGTCCTTTATTCAAAACTGGTCCTGAAAAGTACAGGCATCCTGCTGTACTGACAAAAATGAAATTGAAAAATCCAGTATTGTGAGCAAAGAATTTGAATCTTCAAATATACCACCAGAAAGCAATGCTTGATTAATACAGTCAAATAGAAATTTTAAAAAACCTAGTTCAAAATGTTTCCTACAATTGATCACTACTGTATAATTTGGCAACCTGTAACCATGTGTCATGCAGATTTTCAATTTACATAGCAAATAGCAATGAAGAAATAATTAGAAAGTCTTCAAATGAACTTATTTATAGATTAACTTATTTATAGATTTTAGTACAACTACCAAAATAAAATTACAGTCAAAGAAGCTTCATTGAAAACTTGATTTTACTGAAATTATCACTCTTTCTAGTCATGTACATACTGAAAATAATATTCAAAAAGAGGTCTATTTGCCTACAGACAAATTCAATGGAAATGAGTGGCAGGTCTATTTTAATTAGGAGTGAAAACTCCTCTAGGAAATTTAGTGGAAGAAAATATAACACATAAGTGGAGTTTAATATCAATGTAGAGGTAAAATTTTATCTAGATAGTCCAGACAGGAAATAACAAAGACTAAGCAAGACAGAATTGTTATACAGAGAAGTAGAAAATAGGTTAGAAGTACAAGTATAGCTAAAGAAAGAAGAAAAATATTGAGAAAAAGAAACTGAAAATGGTGATTTTCAAAATAGAATCTGAAAATGTCTACAGATCACATGGATCTTTCTGTGGTCAGTGGGAATAAAATGGTTTTATTCTCCTGAGATCTATAGTGTTATTTTTCATGAACAAGTCATAGTTTCTTCTAATGATATATCTCTTTCATCATTCTACAGCAATATTTTCAAACATTGTATATACTAATATGGCTAGAGACATTACTTCATGTAAAAGTTCAGATCTTACAGTTAATTATTTAGAAATACAAATAAACATAACTTTTTATAAGTTCTAGAGCTATTTTTGTATTGATTAGTTGTTCATCTTGAAAATATCATCATTTTTAATAATAGAAGATATTTACAAATTGTGATCCCCAGATTTCTGAACTGACATGTACCTATGCTTAGATTTAATTTTTATAGGATACCACCTAGATTTGCAAAATTTATTTAACTACTGTAGTATGAATAGAACTTTTTCCCCAAAGAAATCTGAGGAAAATCTGTAAATTCCACAACTCTTAGGATTGTATGTATATCCCAAGCTTAGGAAAAGATTAACAAAGAAAAAAGAGAGATAGAAAAATATATTTAGAAAGTTAGGCAAGCAAAAATATGACACTAACAGCCTAAAGCCTGATCAGAGTAACACTTCAACAAATATAGCCTTTACTATTATACGTACTATCAACTGCAATTGTTTCTGAATACAGAAAAGAATCATATCAAAAGGAGAAAATTAGACACCCTGTGGCTATGTTGATTAAAAAATGTCCAACCATGCAAAAGCAGATTTGAAGATGCATCTTTTTTTCTGCTTTATAATTCATTATAATGAAGTGGGAAAAAACTATTCCTTCAAAGCTGATTTGATTATACTTCCACTGATTATTATCCCATATACAGAAATAGACCAAAGCTGATTTTCCTTTTAATCTGAACAACAACTAATGGCACTTTGCAAACCCAAATCCAGATGCTATAATTTTATTTGAAATTTATCTTAAGTATATTCAGTTTTCTGACTCTGAAAATAATTAAAGTTAACTTATACTATACTACATTTTCTTATAATTGTTTTAAAAATCTACTCTTGATCTAAACCATCATTTAAATATATATGTCACCTCAAAATTCAAGATTTTAACTTAACCTCTGGTAAAAATTTTAAGAAATAGGACCACTCGGGTCATGGTTAGGGATCAATAGCTTTGCCTTTGTGAATGAGTTTAGCACTTTCCTAAAAAGGCTCCAGCAAGACAGTCTCTCTTGCACTTTGGCCATCTCTACATGTGAAGCACAGCATTTTTCCCATTCACACAACACAGCAGAAAGGCGACATTGTGAAACAAAGAGTGCATATTTACTGATGCCCAAGACTCAAGACTCGTAATTTGATCCTGGGTTTTCTAGCCTCATAAACTATGAGAAGTATATTTCTACTTTTTTGTACATAACTTGATATGAGGTATTTTGATAAAGCCACAGAAACACTCTGAGACACAAATTGTTTCCCTGAAGATGGTTATGATGATCATCTACATCTGTGAAATCAATTTTGGTACTGGATAATGGACAGAGACTGGAGCATAATAGTTATATTACTGAGGACTCACAGGAAGAGAGAGGCAGATAAATATTTTTAACTTTCATAGAGATCATTTAAATAACTATGAATACAGTATAGTGGAAATATGGTTGCAAATGCGTGTTAGTTGAGGTGATAGGTGGAAATGAAGAATAAGGTACTAAAAATCAGAGGAGAGTTTATCTTTATTGTAAAGTGATAAAAATGTGGCTTAATTCTGCCCATACCTTTGTGCTTTGTGGAAAGCAAAATTTTAAACCCATGAATTAGTTTATTGTAGGAAGAAATCTCTAAGCAATGTTTAGAGTGCTGTGTGGCTCTCTCTCTCTCTCTCTCTCTCTCTCTCTCTCTCTTTCCTTTTGTGGTTTCTCTTGACTGCTTATAATAAGATGTGAGGAGAGAGATGAGTAAAGACAAAATTCATAATCAAAAGAAGAGCAGATATTAGATTTGTAAGAAAATCTCATTTTTGTTTAATTGTGAAAAAATGAAAAAAATTTTAAAAATTCTTAGGCATTCATGTGCAAATATCAATCAAACATTTGATGAAAGAATACATAGTGGAGGATATTCCACAGGTCATTGAAAGACTAACCCCTAAAATATTCCTGGGATCTTTGTGTCTATGCCCCTGACCACAACATCAGAGTGCTAGGGCATGGAGTACAGAAAGGTTGCACAGGATACTCTTGCAATGCCCATAGGCCCTTATTGCTTACTGCCTGAGGCCTCTTCAGGTTTCCATCCTCTAAATTCTAGCACAGTTCTTCTTGTCAGATGTTGGCACAACCCAAGCATGCACAGACACTGCTTGGGCCACTGTTCTGGAAGACACAGGCAGTGAAACTTAGCAGTGTCCAGGTGTTGCTCCCTGCAGGCATGCAAGAGTGCAAGCTGTGGGAGCCTGGCTATCTTCATCTCCATGCCAAAGAATAAACCTAAAAACCTCAGGGCCTGAAGAAAGAAATGAAATGAGATCAGTACCTTTTCCAGGAGCTCTCCCTGTGGCAGTGAAAGGATAAGTGCATGGTCATCTTGGATACCTTGAAGCAATCTATTCAGCCAGCTTGCAATTCCAGCATAAGAAAGCCATAGCTTGAAACTCCAAGCCATGAGCCATGGAGTCAGTTATGCCCAGAAAACTCGTGAGATCCAGGGCAGCTCAGGCCCTGATGAACTGGCCCTAATAGGCACCATCAGAGTATTCAATAAGAGAATAGAAAGTTACTTGTAAGTAGTTATAAGTAATAATTTATTCAAGTACATATGAAAGGTTTACTAAGCTATACTTCAGGATAAAATGTCTACACATATATAAGAGAATCAAAGTCACAAATCATGTTATTTTACCATAAAGGAAATAAATGAGTAGTCAACAGAATAATTGAGAAATTTGCAAAAATGTGAGAAATAAACCCTACACCTTTAAAAATTAATGACATATGGGGGTTTTGAAAAGGAAATAGAAAACAACTTGATGTAAATAAACAACAAAAGAATCCTTAAACAGTGGCAAACAATTAAGAATTTTTAGAGAAAAAATTTTACCTATAAGTGCATATACAGTATTACACAATATCTTAAATAACATTCATGATATCTTAATAATTTATAATGACAAAACAAAAAGTCAGGAGCACATTAAAGGCAAAGCTGGCAGAAGGGAAGAAATAATGAAAATTAAGCTTGACTTGAATGAAATATGGAATAGAAAACCAAGAAACTAAATGGACAAAACCATTAATTATCATTCTGAAAGATTTTTTTCACAATTTCCAGGATTTATTGAAATAATAAGAGTCTTCAAAGGGAATATAAAATGTCTCCATAATGCATCTTTTCAAAATTTTTTTATTTAAAGAAAAAAAGAAAAACAAAACGAAACAGTAAAAAGGTAGAAGTACTACAGAATTTCAAAGAAAAATATTAAGAAATTACTAGTTGATAAGCTACATGTTATCCTCTCAGAAATAGCTGTTCAAGTTACAAAATCACAGAATAAAGAATGGACACTCAAACATTCACAGTGCAGACAATTCTGTTCAATAATCTAATGGAAACTTAGTAATATGGTCATCTTTCCTACACACTTGAATGTACATACAGTTATATCCTTTAGAGCACTTTCCTTCCCTTTCATTTTTACAATATCTGTTATGTATTTTGGATCTTTTTATTCTTTCAGCTTTTATAATTTTTTTACTCTAGAGAGAAAATGTGATATTTACAAATGTGAGACTTATTTTTTCACTTATGGGGATACTCTCAAGTTGCCTCCATTTACCTATAAAGGCCTCAAGATCATCCTTTTTATATCTGAGTAATATTCCATTGCATAAAAGTACCACATCTTTTTCATCCATTCTGCAGTTGATGGGCATTTTGGTTGTTTCCAAGATTTAGCTATTACAAATTGTGCTGCTATAACATGGCTGCACATATATCACTGTGGCATGATCTTTTCAAATTTTTTGGAAAATACCAAGAAGGGGAATAGCTGAGTTGAATGGAACCTCTAGTTTGTTGAAGAATCTCCATATTGCTTTCCATAGTGGCTGCATCAGTCGACATTCCCACCAGCAGTGGAGAAGCATTCCTTTTTCCCCACAGCCTTGCGAACAGTTGTTATCAGTTATTTGCTTGATGGCAGCCATTCTGAAAGATAAAATTTTTTTAAAAAATTAAATATGATACTACTTTAAAATATATCAAATGAATAAAAGTTGGTAAAAAGAAATTGAGACATTAATATTGTGTTCAGAGAAATAGAAATATAATGAGAGAATGCAATGTATATTTGCACATTAACAAACTAGAAACTCTGGTGAGCTGTAAAAATTTATAGAAGTAAATAACTAGCTTTGATGACAGAAAGAAAAATAAAAAATCTCAACAGACTTGTAGAATCAGAGAAAAATGAATTATTTAAAAGCTTCCAACAAAGATAACTTTAAGTATTTTATTGATAGAGCATACTATGATTTAAATCACCAGAAATATTTTATGAATTATTTCAAAACAAAAAAATGAAGGAAATACTTTGCCTCATTCTATGAAGCACAATTTAGAAAATATAATAAATTCATATACATCATCAAGTGGGAACTACATGCTAATCTCCATAAATTTTACATGGAACTTATATGTCATATACCCATGGTTCTGCCAACAATGAACAGTATGCATGAGGACCATCCCCAAAAATTATAATGGATGTGTTACATTCTTATCACTTAGTTGTGTTAGAGCCACACTAATATAACACAATGCATTACTCAATGTTTGTGGTGACACTTGTATAAACAAATCTACATGGTGTCAGGTATATAAAAGTATAACATACACAATTATGTCTATTACTCAACATGTGATAATAAATGACTATGTTACTGTCTAAGCATTTATTATACTTGAATTATTATTTTACAGTATATTTACTCTGCACATAAAAAAGTTTCTGAAAAATAGTGTACCACATTATTTCTGAAGCACCTTCATACAACTGTTTTCTACATTATCTTGGTTACATCATTTTCCCTGTGCTTGATTTTAACTCATATTGTTTTGTTCATCACTGTCTCTAACTCTGCACAATCCACTGATAATGGTGCCATCAAGAAACTCGGTATAGTTTACCTGGAAATCAAAATAAAAGTGAGTAAGTTCAACAAAAGTAGAAAATCAATGATTGTAAACCCTTAGCATTTATTCCATCAAGCCACTCAAATATAAGTGTAATCTTTAAGAACAAGAACAAAGTAAATGCACGTGTAAAAAGACCTGCTTTGTTAAAGGCACCAAGACAAAAAGCATCATGAAACCAATCATAGCTCTATGTAAAAGGGACTATGCAAAACTGATCACATGGAATTTATCTCAAAAATGGAAGGTGGCAAAGCATAATAAAATTTAATATAGTAAATCTTGTTAAAATAATAAAGGTCAAAAACTGTATGAAAATCTCAATAAATACAGAAACAAACCACAGAATAAAGCAGGAAAATTTAGAATTGGTGAAAATATTTACCATTCATCCATGGATTAGTATCTAGATTATATAAGAAATTCTGACAACCAAACATAAAAAACAAATGCAAAAACAAATAATGTGATGTAATAATGAGCAAGTAATCCAAGTCATATGAACATCCAAAAAGTTTATGAAAATGTGACCAGGACCTCTAACCATGAAAGCAATGCAAATAAAAATCATGAAATACTATTGTGATACAATGGCTCTACTCAAAATCCACAAAAAAAACGAAGGCTAAAAACCATATAGATGGAGAAATACACAATCTATAGAACTATAAATCATTAAAGTTATTATAGAAAATAGTTTGCAGTTTTTTTAAAAAAAATAAAAATTAAAAAATAAAAATAGAACTACCACATGATGCAGGAATCCCACTAAAGGAAATACATCCAAAGGAGGGGGACAGTATGTTGAAGAAGTATTCAGACTTCCATGTTTATTGCAGCACTGTGCATAGTAGACAAAAAACAAAATCAAGGTATGTGTACATCTGTGGAAAAAAGAATAACAAAAATAACAACAGGACATTATCCAATGATTAAAAAATAAAAACCTGATGTGTAAAGATATGGATGAACCTGGCATATATTACAATTACAATTACATGAGCTCACTACGCAACCTCCTGCTCATTGTAAATAGACAGGATTGCTGGAGTTATAGACCAAGACTGAAAGAACTTTCTTGTACTTGAATTAAGAAAACACTAGAAACTCCAAACTAATTCCAGAAGATAAATATCCTCTTATGGAGTGCCTTCTGACCTAGGTGACATTGTTCACCAATTTTTAATATCCTTTGCTCATGAGATCTCTCAGCATGTAAATACCACTCAATCAGCAACACACAGAGCATTCAAGCATGCAGAAAATTCTTCTTTTTCTTTTAAAAAGATGAAAGATAATATTTTAAGAAAAGTTATACTAAAGAAAAATAATGACATCACTTATCAAGTAAATGATGTAAAGCACCTAAAATAGAAAACCTTCTCATTTTTTTAAAATTCTGTAACCACAGGATTTAGGGTAGCACAGGTAACAGTAATTATATGTTGAATAAAAAGAATGAACAAAGATGTAAATTTTCAGTCCTGGAAGTGATGATCTATCTACATCTGTTATACCTAAATTCTAATGGTTTGTTTCATGCTTTTTAAAAATGTGTTTTTCATAAGTTTTAAAACTAGATATGTATTAAGTTTTGTTAAGGTGCTATTAGTTACAAAATAATAACCTAAATAGAGATTCAAAGAGTAAAGCAAAAACTATACTTACCCTTTTAGGTGAAGAAAATTAAAATTTGACAAAATTACATAGCAAAAGTTATTTAGATAAAGAAAATTCAGAAAATTTAAATTAATGTAATTAAGACTAAGTCTGTAAATATGAAACCCATGAAATATAAAGAATTAATATTAAATTGAGGTATAGCATAAATATTGAAGTACAATGTAACATTTTCATTAAAAAGGTACTAATTCCATTGAAACTCAAATAAATGGTCATCTAAACGAGAATTACCACATGATAGTCTAGAAAACAATATATCACCTCTGAAATACTCCTTTATTACTGAACTGAGATGTCTTATGTTTCAAGACACAAAATTAAATTTTATTTTTGTTTTCTTCACTTTTAATGTCTTATTTAATTTTTTCCCTCCATGAACTACAATTCTGTTAGAACCATTCAACAAAGAAAGACAGGAACGTAGGTGGGAAGATAGACAAGTAGGTATAACATTATTATTAAAATGTTTACACCATCTATTCTTTTTAAGTAAACCTCAGTCAACTTAACACATTAAGCTGTTTACCATCACTGTAAGCAAAATTGAATTGCTTAATACAAAATGAGAGTCATTTATATACTGTATAATGGATCAGAGGGAAGACTAGAATACATAAGTTAATTCCTAAACAGATAGAACTCATGAAGACTGAATCATGGAAAGACAAAATGTAAGCAGATCAATAACAAATAAAGAGAGTGAATCAGTGACAAAATGTGATCCACCTAAACAAAGTCCAGAATCTGATGAATTCTACCAGTTAAAGTACTAATAGCAATGCTTCTCACACACCAGAAATCACTAAGAGGAAAAATGTTCCCAATTCATTTTATAAGGACAAATTTTACCAATATTAAAACCAAAGAAGGACATTAAAAGAAATGGAAATTAATAGCTATTAGCCTGCAAATCAATGCAAAAATCCTCAACAAAATTGTAGTATTCCAAGTTCAACAATAATAAATAATCACTTACCATGGTTAAATGGTATTTTATTAATCTCAGTTATTTGATGAGACATATCATGTACTACAACAATATTAAAGAACAAAATGTTCTGATCATCTCAGTAGATGCAGAAAAGGTAATTGACAAAACCAAACTTATTTTAGTGATGAAAACACTGTACAAATTAAGTATGCAAGTAATGTAAATTGACATAATACCTATATATAACAGGAGCAAGACAAAGATGCCTACTTCATCATAGAAGTGGAAAATCAGACAAAACAATCGGAGCAGCAAAAAATATAACATATCCTCAATTTAGAAAAGAAGTTAAATTGTCCTTGTTTTCAGGTTACATGTTTTCAAATATAGACTATAAAATGCATAAAGACACTACCCAAAATACTGCCTATCCACATTCATAAAATGGAAGATATAACAGGACTAATATTCAAACATCAGTATCAGCAAACTCTGAAAACAAAAGGTGGGGAAAAGGTCAAATTTCAATAATAGCAAAAAAATTAGATATAAATTTAACCAAGGAGATGAAAAATTCTATGTTAAAAGGTATAAGGTACTGGAACAACAAAGAAGATGCAAATAAATGGAAAAATATCTTCTGCTCTTGGAGTGGAAGAATCAATAGTGCTAAAATGCCCACATTACACATTACAAATTACAATTTTAGCATATGTGCTACTGAAGTGAGCGCATAAACTACTGATTTGATGAAATCCTTATCAAAAATCCAATGACATTTATCACAGAAATAAAGATCAATAATCCTAAAATTCACAGGGAGCAACAAAAGATTTCGAACAGTCAAAGCAATATTATCTTGAAAGAACAATCTTTGTCTGCTATGTGTAGAAAGGGTAATAGGCGTCTATGTTATCACATCATTTTAATATTCATATTGTATATACAAAATATTACAGAGGTACTATTTGGATAAAGTTTAAAAATGTGCTTTCAAACATTCAGTAAACAAATTGCAAAAGAATAAAGCTGAAAATAATTCTTACAGCATAATACCTAGACAGAAAGATTGATTTCCCAAAATAGATCAACTTCCTGACTGAAGGAAGATTTTGTTTGTTTAAAAACAGTGGCTGGCAGAGGGCTTCAGCAGCCCAGGAGAACTTCAGCTAACCCTCCCCCCATCTACAGGGCCTCAACAACTGAAGGACCATTGTCCACTCTTTCCCGAAAATGGAGGAACACAG